>CALNHX010000638.1:281799-304586 GCA_940337035.1 Agriotes lineatus | reverse complement strand
GTGTGTTCAAAGAGAAATTGCATAAAGGTTGGCCGTGGAAAGTAAGAGTAATGTCAACAGCGAGCTTTAGAATTCATTAACTGTCATCAGTGTTGTTGTTGTTTTAAGTTTATATTATACTCTGATATCGTGATTGGAAATTCTAAATATTGCTATCTCTAAAGCTTGCTGTTGCCATTAGTTTTTATTTCCATGGCCAACCCTTATGTAACGAAGACTCGTGGCACGGGCAAAATATATGTAAGTGTGTTGCCCGTGTTTATATTTTGAAGATTATTACACAAAACCCGAATTATGATTTAAAATTGTACTATAATAATGCCGAAAAACTTAAATTGCTTGTTTCTTACATTTCTATTTCTAATATGACACCATCTACGGGGTCGATATCAACACTAGGGCGTTTATCAGGTAATCAGTTCGGGATTGGTCGATAAAAAAAAAATGCATGGTCCTCATTGGATGATATCAGCCATGTGACAGTTGTGTGTAATAATCAGTGGAAAGAATGTTTAGAAAAATCATCTGGCAGATGTTCTAAAGACAAGAAACAACAAAATGATTGCTTTTATGAATATCTGCAACTAGAAGTGGCAATACAATTAAAAAAATGAATACTTTGCTTTGAATGACATACTACGCTAACGAACATTTGGAATGTAAGGGTGGGCGTACGAATTATAGAAACATTTAAAATTAATGGGTTACAATACAAACACGTAACAGTGGAGCACAAACGTTTCTGTGAACAATCACATGTAGTTGCAGCGTAAATAAAATTTTGACGACATTTATACAACTTCAAAATTCAGGCGATGTGACGTTCGTGTAGATCGACGAGACATAGATATATCAGAATGGCAGTGGTGTCCACCGTTGGCTACAAGAAACTGATTTGAAAAGTAACTCAACCAAAATTTAAAATGATGGGGAAGGATTTACAGTTTTGGATGCATGGTCTGGTTTTGTTTTTTTTTTTAGAAGGGTGGGATTTGTTACTGGACACAACGAACAGCGACCGCGACTATTATAAAACTATGAATGCCGAAATTTTCAAAAATTGGGCGATCATTCTGCTAGTTCCTGTTCTAGCCAAATTATCGAGAACATGTGTAGTGGCTGTGGATAATGCATCATACCATTCGATGCAGGTAGACAAACTGCCTACATTTTCTTCTAAAGTAGGTGAAATGCGGGAATGGATGATTAATCATGACGTCAAAATTGAGGGCAAATTACAAAACGAAACTTTGGAATTTAATTAAACCTTTCGAAATGACCTCAAAAACGGTATGTAATTGACGAAATATTAAAAAAGCATGGCCATGAAGTACTTAGACTAACGCATATCATTGCCAATATAACCCAGTTGAAATGGTATGGGGACACTATAAGTGTTACTACACAAACACATAAATTATCGACCTTCATCTAAGGATAAAGTAAAGAACTTATGGCGTGAAGCTGTTTCGATGCGTACTCCCTGACATGTGACAAAATTACTGTAAACATTGTGAAGAACTAATTTCGGTCGACTGGACTAAATATATGGGGGATTTGCTGACTGAGAATATTCCGCCTATTATTATTTCATTGGGACAATCCGACTCAGAGACAGAGGGCAATGACAATCAAGACTCAGATTAAAAAATGTAATTTTAAATGACTGTGTAAAGCTATAGAATCAAAATTATTGCATTATTTTTTTAACTCCACTAAAGTCCATACAGATTTAAAATTTTTCGACAATACTAATAACGTACCTGAACGTAAGATTAGTAAAGAAGAGCAGTTAGAAAAAGAGGCAAATTGAAAGAGCTACTATATAGATAGTACGAGTGTGTATACAAAAGTACAACAGAGGCTCCCCATGACTTAAAATATCTCTCGGAAATTTGTAGTCACAAGTACTTGCAGAAAACGAAACGAAAGATGAAACTACTACCTACACAACATCTGAAATGTCTAAAGCATTGTCTTATACTTTAATGAATTATGTCAATGGAACGGTACTATAGGAAGAGATTCCGATGAAGACACACCAACAGATGTAGCAGAAAATGTGTTGGATTAGACTGGATAAATCCAACGTTAAACGTCCGCGAAGAATTTACCCTTTATAGGGGTTTACAGATCTTAATCAGAATATGATAATTATTTATTATAAGTACTAGCCCTTGAACATATTTGTGACTGTAAGTGGCCATGCATAATATAAAAAAAAAAACAAAACGATATTGTACAAATGAAGACCAATAATAAAGGAAACTTTAGAAAATTTGTGCTTTTTTTTAACTAGAATGTTACTGGCCTTATTATTATATTGACGTGTAATCTTTTGTTAAGTGCTATATCAATTTTCTAAGTACTTTAATGATAGTATAAATCATAAATGTTAAAAGGTACAAAACTAAGGAGACAAAAGTTACCAAATCATGGTTGGACATGCTGTGTAAAATTGACAACGCTGCATTTGTAAATAGTCTTACAAATATTTAATCTACAATTTTTTCTAACCTAAAAGTAATTGTACATGTCATTTGAAGTTCCAGCTAAACAGCTAAAATGGAATAATTTTCCATGGCCAACCCTAGTGAAAATAAGATGTGAACGGGAGTATATATAATCGTTTTGGAATTATGCTATACAGAAACACTAGATTTATATTGGCAGCACGTATTGTTGGCAGCACATTAGTCTGTAATTTTACATGATCAAGGCTTTCATCTGCAAAATAAAGCTTAATTTAAGTCAAAGTTATTTATAATTAAAGACTAATATGTATCATGAATGCTGATGAATAGAAACGGCCGCTAGAAGCTGCTTCGAAGAATTTAAAAGGTGTGTAATGTAAAGGTACCTACAAGTAATTTCGAAATAATTTAAAAATTGAAAAAAAAAATTCTGTAAGTAGGTACTCGAGCTTATAATGTCGCTGACTAATTTTTAGATTTCGATCAGTACTGTTTATAAACATTTAAAATCTAATGTTCAGTCTGTAGAAAATGTTCAACAGAGCCAAGAGATAATACATTTTTGAAATTCCAACTGGGCCGAAAAATTTGCGATTTGACAAAAAAACCAGCATTTTACTCGTTACATTAGACCATGCTAGATTGAATTTGGAATACTCAGGAGAGCTACACAAAACTTTACAAATTATTGAAATCGATTTGGTTGAAACATGATGAGGGTATACTAATAATAGAGATTGAAATCAGAAGGTACGAGATTTACAGTGGTTCACGCAGCTATTGTGGTGTTTTTTTACTGGGATGTGACCTTATTTTAGACTGAAAAATATGAACAGCGAATTTTTCAAAAGTGGATAGAAAATCAGTTGGTGCCTGCTCTAACTAGCATTGGGGGTAAATGTCTTATTATTATGATAATGCCCCTTATCACTCAGTGTTGTTAGAGAAGAGACCAACTAGCAATTCAAATAAAAATACTTTCCAGGCCTGGTTATATAAAAACAAAATTAATTTTGATGAAAACTATAAAAAACAACTTTGGAATCTAGTTTAAACCAACCTAAATAGTTTCCACAAAATATAAAATTGACGGGGTTTCTAAAGCAACACTCAATGTTCTAAGCTCCCCCCCCCCCCTACGATTGTTTTTACAACCTCATTGCACTTATATGAGCATTCTGTAAAAAACTATAAGTATAAGTTAATAGTGTCAGCAAATGCAGCAGTGTGACGAAATGCGATGCTGATAAGTGGAAGAACTGCATTAACCACCGTAAATATTTCTTATTAACAGTAATTGGTAAAATTATGAGAGAACATTGTGTGGTTGACGTTCCTCCTGTGGTAATTTCGTTAGCAGAGTCGTCCGATTCTGATGAAGATTCGGATTTGGAATGATCAAATTAACTCCTTCAGCTTTAATAAACAGACTTAACAGAAGATCTAACAGCATGGTTTCGCATTAATTTATTAAGTTCTTCCTGTCATATAATATTAATTTTGTTTTGTAAACATTTACCGCAAAGGCCTTTTTGTTAGTCTAAAACCTGTAAACAGTAGGTATGATGTAGTTTGACATAATATATGTAATATATACAGTGAATTTATTATTTGCGCAATGTGGTATATTACCGATTCCATGAGGACTTCATTGTTACTATTGGTTTCCAAGGGCACACCACGCCATGTGTAATGCGTTTATTTTAAAATGCAATATGACCGTCATTTTATTGAAAAAGAAGCATCAGAAATAACATCGGCGCATGTATTAACACACATACTTGCTGTAAACTGAAGTCTTTATTCCATTTTATCAACAGAATTCCTTCCTCTGTAGAATATATAACGTTTTTACATACTGGGTAACGTTTCCATATTGCATTTTAAAATAAAAGCATTTACATATTGCGAGTTATAATAAACTCCCTGTATAAGAATAGAAGTCCTGACTCACTGACTCATCAACGCCCAGCCCAAACTCTGGGACCTAGAAGGATGAAATTTTGCACAGAGGTTCCCTTTATGATGTATACAAAGAATATGGAAGGATATTTCGAAACTCAACCCCTAAAGGGGTAAAATGGGGGTTCCAATTTTGTATGGAAAAATAATATTAAATAGACATTTCGACTTGAAACTTTGTAGGAGTACTCTCCTAAAAACAAATAAGCAACACGTATTTCGTGATTTTCCGAAAATCAACCCCTTAGGGGGCGAATGTGGTAAATAAGCCTAAAAATCAACATGAATGTCGTTATTGAGGTTTTCTGGGACGTTGTCCAAAAAGGTGACATGACATAAAATTAAAACCCTATAGTGGCGAACGGGGTTTCAGAGACAAATTATTTTGGACAGAACAACGTTTGCCGGGTCAGCTAGTGTAACTATAAAAATAATGACACGTATTTCAACAATATAAGTTGATACTTCCACAAATGCATGATATAATTAGTTAGTTGTACTTGTGGGGAGACTGATGTCAAGCAAGTAGACCTTCATAGGCCCTTTTTGCCAACCCCGTGGACAAGGTCTAGGCATGTAGAGTACCAGGTATCTTAGCCCTACTTAGATTTTGCCGAGACTAAGGAGTTCCAACCCTAGCAAGGGATCTTTTACATGCTACACCCCACTGCTTTACATCACTTCCGAATGATGGCATTCTCTAGAGGTTTTCATTCGCATTTTTTAATTTTTTAAAAACCTCACCTGGATCGGGGATCGAACTCTGGACCCTTAGATCAGTAGCCAGAATGCTTAACCACTGAGCTATTGAGCCCGGCATGGATGATATAACCTACAATAATTGGTCAATGCTTTGATTACTGTATGACATTGCCATGAAGTAAGAGGTAAGGAGACAGATCTCCATTCTAGCCGCTCGCCAAACGTGCGTTGATATTTGCGGCTCAGTAGTACCGTAGTCTCACTCGCAGTATCGCTCGTACTCAAACCAGCCATACTTACTTGTTCAGTAAAACATCACTTTCTAAACTTGTTGCGTAATATACTATTACCATATTCATCAATAATACTGACATTTAGTAACTTGCAAAATCAGAAATTGCAATATGTTGGCCGTAGGGTAAGGAACCCAATAGTTGGCACTGACCTGGTCATTGGCACTACAATTTGTTTTTGCATTTTAGAAAGTTTCTGCACAGTGTAATTCTAAGTTCAACTGATTTGTGAAGATGGCGTTGTCTACTATGTTGGTTTACAGTGGCTTGATAGAATATACCTATTAACTCCTATTAACTTAAGTTAATAGGTATATGCTTGATAGAGACAGTGGCGACAATAGGCATAATTTGCCTCAAAATGGCGGCCTATGGCCTACTAACTTTAATAAATTGAACGTTTTTGAATGGTCAAGGTTATACAACGTATGAAGAATATGTTGGTGGCAATGTAAGTCTATGTCAAATTCGAGGTTATCAGGTTATCTCGAATTTGGTATAAACAAACAAAGCATCAACAAATTTTGATTCTTGATGGCGGCCGATACCACGTGATCCGAGCGACCAATAAAAATAATACACTCTATATTCCCTACTGTCTCATATAAAGTCACTGCATGTTGGTTAAACAGATTTATCCGTGATCTATGCAAATGACGACCGTGAGTGGTACATGTTTGTAGGAGGTGTTGCAAACAGGTAGGAATCTTATTGTTTTCATTAGGAAGCAAATATTTTTGAAGCTATATAGAGCAGTACATTTATTGTATTTGTTGTTAGTTCTTGTTATGCTAATAATTAGACGTTATAAACATTGTCTTTTAATCAAAATTCAGCAAGTGTTAGCAAATACCGTTTATTTGTGAGGTGCCGACTAGTAGGTCCAAAATATCGCATGCTTTATTGTGTACCAGTGGAGCCCTAGTGATTGGGAGTGATGGAAACGTACATTCAAAATTCGAGGATTTTTTATTTTTATATGGGTACTTTACAGGCACATTTATATTTTGATTCTCAGTAAATTTGATTGAATTTAAATAGGGATTTAGTCGTGTTAAAACACCATTTTCATCAATCGTCAATTGAGTTCATTTTCTTCAAGTTTTGAAGAGAAAATGTATATAGTTAATAATAAAGTAACAGTTGGTAATATATTGTCGTGAACAAGCTGACAATCACAATTTGCTTTACGTTTGAGCGACCTATAATTTATGTAGTGGCTGCTCAAATATTTTCTAAATTGATTTTATTTTATTGAAACTTCAATATTATATTCTTATTAATAATGGTAGCGCCTTGAGACTCTTTTCAGGGTTAGTTCGATTATCCAGTTGCTTATTAATTGCTATTTTATTTTAATAATGACTTTAAATTGTTTAATGACATGAACTGTTACCTTGTACGTCAAAACAGTGCTCCACGAACACTTTCAATCAAATATGACAAATATAAATTCTATTCACCTCTTAGTGACTCAATATTATATGATAAGTATTTGATTATAGTTAATTACACTTTTCTAATTGTCTTTTATTTACTACTGCTTCGATAGGACAAATTAAAAACCCACCTGGACTCCTCTCATTCTCACCGCTTCAAAGTAACCTCAAGACAGCACTCTTCCTGACGTCCACAGCTCGGATTCCAGATAGTTCAGCTATGATGCACTGCTTATTGACAAACAGCTGCCAATTCGTCAAACCCCTGACTCAATGCAGAAATGGTCCCTTTCTTTTCACCAACGCCACTGTCACCCCAACAGCTTCCCTCGTTCCAAAGGCTTCACGGCAAGTATGCTCCCACAGATGAATCCAAATTAATTTTCTTCTCTTTAGCTCCTACTTTAACCATCTCTGTTGTCAGTAACCAACCGAATCTCCTGAATCCAGTAGTTCCTCCGCCAATACCGATCTACACGTCCTCAGCAGTCCCCCAACAAATCCAGCAATCAACGACCCTCCAATCAATGTAACTTCTAATCAATTGTAGTATTAAATAGTTATTAAGGTACCCAAGGGCATTATGAGTAAATAAGAGCCCAAGATTGTTAGTGTACTAACCGAGGGCTTTGGCCGAGGTGTGTATAACAATCGCGGGCTCTTAGCTCATAATGCCCGTGGTGCCTTCAAGGTTTTATGTCCTACCAATTTTTTTACCTAATTCATATTCATATTCAATTCATATAATTACTATGATATAGTAGTTAAGATTGATCTAGTTAGCTGATCTAATTTAGATTTGTGACATTAGCTGAGCTGTCATTAATTTTCATTGTAACAGTGGTGCATAATCAAGTTGTATCCATGGAAACAAATACTGTTAATTTTTCATAATAACCCTAGTGTTCTTATGAAGAAAATAATTGCCCTGGAGCGTTATTTTGTATCTAAGATACCTTAAATAGAGTCATTAATTTCAATTAATGTACTGGTAGGACATAAAGTAAATAAATTCTATCCAAATCTTATTATATTCTTGCTTCTTATTCTTGCTAGTATCTTTCCCAAATAAAATTTAAGTAAACAGGCTAAATTTCCACTTTTATTGCTACCAAATACGAAATCACATGTTGTTTTTATTTGTTATTTTTCAATAATTATAACAAAATCCGCCCAGATGCTATGTACAATTATTCATGCCTCTACAAAATAAACTTATTTGAGTTGTACCTACTTCATTATATTATTTTTAAAGAAATTATATTTGTCACATCTAACATGAGCTTGTCTTTACCTTCTAACTTTCAAAACCACTACAGAATATTCAACTTAACTTAAATTGCATCAAATTCAAATTCTATTAATGACTTTCATTCAAATAGCCAATTCTTTTTAAACTTTTCTAAGTTGATTGTTTGATCTTCCAAATTTTAGATTTACATTAATATTCATCCAAAACTGTTTCTTTATGTATCATAACAATATGTAGTTGATATGAGCATTTTTCAATAGATTGAAAAATGCCGAAAGTCAAAGATAAGAAAAGCAAACATATCAAGAGGTACGATGAAGAGGTTTACAGAAAGCTTTGGTGGATATCGAAAATGGTTGCCAAAAAAGCAGGCAGTTATCAAATATGGAATTTCTAGGCCAACTCTTCAATACCGAATGAGCGATAAATTTAAGAAGGTTTGTCGTGGTCCCTCATCTTACTTAACAGAAGAGGGAAGAAAACACATTAGAGCAGTTGATTACTGATAGTCATAGGAAGGGTTTCCCAAGAAGGATTGATGACATGCAGGCACCTGTCAAACGATTTTTAGACGACAATCCGAGGCCAACTCCATTCCAAAACAATACACCAGGAAGGCATTGGTATAAGGCTTTCCTCGGCCGACATCCGAATCTGGTAAGTCGAACTCCAGAAGCTGTCACCAAGGCCAGCAGTACTGTTTCTGAAAATGATATTAGGAATTGGTTCTATAATATAGCGAAATATGAAAGAGAAAAAATACTTTGATATCCTCCAGGACCTTACGAGGGTCTATAATGAAGATAAAACTTGTTTCATGTTATGTCCTAAGAAGAAAAAGTCATTCCCCACCCGGTGCAAGGAATGTATATCAGGTAGATCAAGGAACTGCAAAGGCAAACCTTACTGTGATGGTGACTTTCTCAGCAGCTGGTGCTATTACTCTACCAATGGTCATATACCCTTACAAAAGACTTCCCTCTAACATAGTCAATAGTGTTCCGGATTACTGAAGTGTAGAAACAAGTGACAATGGGTGGATGAAGTCAGAATTATTTTTTGAATACATTCAAACGTACTTCATCCACATCTTGTCAAAGAAAATAACCAGTTCCCATAATGCTATTTGTCGATGGTTACAAAACACACATGACTTACGAACTTAGTATTTTGTGCACTAGACTGCAGATAATCCTGATCGCTTTATATCCGAACGCTACTTCAACCAGCGGATGTAGCCTGCTTTAACCTTTGGAAAACGCTTGGAAACTTTCGGTTTCAAATGGAGAAGAAGTAACCTATTTCTTCAACTAACAAAAATACACTTTGCGTCTATTTTGAAAGAGGCCTTAAACAATCTAAAAACATCTTCAATATCCAACGGCTTCAGGGCTTGTGGCCTATGCCCCTGGAATGCAGACAACAGCGATTTTTCCAAGTGTCTTCGGTAAGAATAGTAAATACTACTAGTAATACATTAATTGATGAACATTGCAGTTTGATGTACGAAGATTCCATAATATAATTGGACCTGAAAAATTGAACAAATTAAAACAGTAATAGAAACTGCAAACGATTGTGGATCAAACGAAGATTTGAAGCTTTTGGTGAAAATTTTTCGAAGATTAAAAAACATGACGATGAAAACACGTTTGAAGAAGCAAATATTCTATTGTAATAATTGATGACTTTAATTTGACACAACCTGAGAACTTAATAGACAACTAAGTACATCCCACTGAGAACCAAATCAATGAAATTCCAATCATATTTGATAACAATATAATACCATGAATGATTAAAAGCAGGATACAAGAACTTTAATTGAACAACAAGAAACTAATGTTCATGTAGCAGACATCAGTCAATCATCCACATCTGATGACCGAAGAAAGACAGAGTAATTCTTGACGACGTAGACCTTGCCTTTAGGGATGATGAATTATTGTCTGGATTGTTAACGGGCATATAAATTACGAGACTGCAACCAATTACTCAGCTACGGACGTAGACAACATTTGTCAGGAACTTGTAGTAAAGGAGAACGTTTCAATTTATAATAACGAAGATGACAAAGATAATGATGTACCTAAATGTAGAACAATATAGAAAGTGTTTTAATTACACCCAGCACCAGTCCGTCTGGTGAGGTAACTGTAATGAATCTTCACCAAGTATATGCCAATTATAGACTCTGGCCATTTAGACGAAAATTTTCATGTTGAAGGGACCGAGTCTAAGGATTGCTAACAAAGAAATTAGTAAATATCTGTTATGGCATAACACACCAGAGCGAAGCGGCAAACGCCAACTGAAAGGGTTCCTTTCGTTATCACTTGCAGGGGTGGAAGAAAATACAAGAAGATAAACAAAAGAAAAACTGAAAATGAGAGGAAAAGCGAAGAGAACAAAAGAAAGAGGGAATTGAGTGCTGCTACAAACGTGAAAAGAAGTAAATCTGTGAAAAAAGCACCGCACGTCATCAGAAAGCTAACCTTAGCAATGAAAGAAACTAAAAATATTCCGATAACAAGTAATGGAAAGAAAAATGCTGTTGACAGAAATGACAGCATTAAAAATCGTTAGATATAATAGAAACGAACAATGTTGAGGAGAAAAGAAATGAAATTCTAAGACAATGTTCAAATGCAGCGCATGAGACAGATAAGAAGAACATTTTATAGAAATGCAGAATTTTCAAACCCCAAAATAACACAATTATGAATAAAGGTTTATGTTTCATTTGAGTCAAAAATGTTTCACTCGCAAATTTTGTTATTAAGTGTAAAAATTGTACGCGAGTGTATCATTACAAATATGTTTAAAGAGAAACAATCTTTATGCAGAGAATTTCACTTGTAACGTGTGCCTATCCAAAATGTGATGAGTGTTTATTTCCTTTGTTACTCACTGTAAATGTATTTGTTTTTTCACCTAGTTAATAATAGTAATTTATTATAGTCGAGACGGTAATGATTCAAGAGTGGATAGAAATAACTTTATCGTCGTGTATATACAATATTTTTGTCTATAGCAAGAACTTAACAATTTCAAAAGAAAATAATGACAGTCAATCACATTTCAAAATGTCAGTAGCTGGATTGGGTTGCTACGATAATACGAGCTGTCATATTTAATTTAAACAAAAGTTAGAAAATTAAATAACTATTATCTATACTTTATGTTAAAGTGCTACTTTATCTACCCTTGCTGTTAAAGTAAGACTTGACCTTTTGTTTTAAGTTGATAAAAGCACACTTTAACATGTGCTATAGAAAAAAATATTATTTTTTGGTAGTTATTTGTTTTTTTTGTATTTGAGTGCTCCAAACCCAGAATCAACAACTACGCATAGATGCCAATAACTGGTACATTAGATGTGCCAATAACCAATAACTACAGCTGTATGCCAATAACTGCACCCAATCATATGCAAATAAGTGGTGTTAGATGCCAATAACTACTCCATTTCATAATTTGAACAAACTACTTTTTTGCCGAAAAAGTACTGAAAAAAATATAATTTTTTCTGAAACTACAAGGTTTAAGCTGTATGCTAACCAAAAAGATCATTGAAAAATAATGTTTAATTTCGAAATAACCCATATTCTATAGAGACACTAGCTTAAGGTGCCAATAACTGGGTGTTTTACTCTTTTACTCTACATAGAGATAAAGCTTGGGGCAACGATTTCCGAATATTTCATTTCCGAACTAAAATATCCCCGCGACTGACTGCACAGGCGCACGCACGTTATTTTGGAGGGGAAACTGGTGTATGGACGCAAGTCAATTTATGAAGGTTAGTCGTCATTGAGTGGAGGGCGGTTGTTGTTGGTCGAAAATGGCGGGCGTCGTACATGTGATGAACAACACGAACGGCAATGCCGTGGGTTCCCCAGGAAGCGGGCCCCGGACGGACATGGAGTGCAAAGTGGACGGTGATCTTAGGGGCGCAATGGGGTGACGAGGGCAAGGGCAAGGTGGTTGACATGCTCGCCCTGAACGCCGACGTCGTGTGCCGGTGCCAGGTAATGATCTTTGCAGTGCCGGTGCCAGGTAATGATCTTTGCAATAATAGGCACTAACGCAAATTTCACAAACAAAAAAGCGCCCGCAACGCTTGACAATTGTGTTTTAGTTGGCTACGTACAAATCGACAGGGGCGGACTCGCGGGCTTTTATTTGCCGTGACGCAAATTGGCTCCCAATTGCGTACATACGCGGTCGTTTTGTGTTATGTAACGCGTGTCGTTTGTGTAATTACATAAACGAGGCGCGACCTTTACCGAGAAATCTATTGTCCTCCCGAAACTCGTGTCTGTACGTCCCAACCCAATTATTTTTAGCCGCTGCGATTTCCAAGTCTCGTGATTTTGCACTTGCTCCAGCATAAAATGTGTTGTTTAATAATAACGGAGCGGTTGCGTCAAACGTTTTCACATGATTCTGTCACGCGGTTGTTCATCTACAGGGTGATCACAGTACTATAATTTTGTGTTGAAAACTAAGTTGAATATTCTAAAAGCGAAAATGCTTTGTTATGAGTTGTGAGCAAAACTGCAAGTTCGTTAGATAGTTAAAACTGCTGCACATTTTAAACTAGAAGTCAGTACATGGGCTAATGTCACCTTTATGAATGCTGTGAACCCCAACTGAATGTATACTTGTGCTCATAAAAATGGAATACACTTACTGTTGCACTTTATCAATGTTTCAAACCAACCGGTATTACAAAATAAAATATTACAAAAATCAGTCCAACAGTAAGTGTATTCCATTTTTATGAGCACAAGTATTATTGGCGGGAGAATTATTTTTCGGGGCAACCTAGGGTGAGCATCAAATAATAATTTGTTAAATATTGCAGGTGCAAGTTATTTGTTATTTACGATTATTGCGTAGCTGTGTATACAGTGTGTCCCACTTAGGAGTATAACGCTCGTAGATATCTTTTTAAATCGTTATCAGATTTGAACTAAATCTAAAGATAGAATACATTATGGTCTACTTGTGGTCAAAAAATCCTGCAAAGGTAAAGCTACTTGCGAAGTCAAAATAAATGAAAAAAGGCAAAAAAATCGTATTTGGCATTTGTGTCGGAAAAAAATTACTAATAAAAGTTGTTCGGAATTGCCCAAAAAGCAGCTTAAATTCAAAGTTTGATCACAATTGAAAATATTTGAATTTAATACTAATACAGATTACATCTATGTTCGCTACAAAAATTCTATAGTTGACTGAATAATCCAGTTTTTCTAATGTAGTTCAATATCTTTGTAATATTTTGGGCGAGTAGTTTAAAACAACTTCAAAATATTTTAGTTTGAAAATAATGTTTGTTTTTGTGTTAATTTATTTTTAATTTTTGAAAAAAAATGTTCAAATTAAATTTCAATTTAAAATTAATCATTAATGCTTCATTTCTCTGAAAAACCGTAAAACAAAATTTTGATTTTCTGATTTTGATCAAACTGGATTCAAGCGTTGAAGCAATTCTGAACAACTTTTATTAATAACATTTTTTGGTAATAATGTATTAAGGGCGAATGGTTTTGCCGATATTTTAGATGTTTTACCAAACAAATTTTGAAGAGAAACAATTCCGAGCAAAATCATGAACCCGAAATGAACCCAAATATCGATTGATTTTTTATCGGTACGCAAGCAATATGACATTTATACTGACGCACAATGACAGTTTAAATGGCGTCTCGATTAATAGGTATTTATGCGTTAAGGGAAATATGAATGTTTTCCCCTAAGTTTTCCCTGATGTTGGCATGGTTACAGACAGCATCTGGCTCGAGGTCTGTAAATCAACCAAAGGTAAAAAACATGAATATCTCTCGTGGTGCATACAGTATTTTATTTACTAGCATACTAGTACTAATAGTAAAAAAAAACAAAATTTTATGTGTCATATTTAAAATAAGAATATGTAAGTATAAGTAACATCAAAAATTGCCTGAATGTATGGTTGCAAGACGTTGTTTGTAGTTGCATGGTTACCATGAGATTGAGGGAGACATAATTTGAAAAGTCCCTAGGGAGTTATGGGTAGCATTTCATATTTTGTATTTATAATGAACATGATGAATATACCTAGGTAATGTTGCTAGTAAATAAAGTAAAATATCTGGTGGTTGCCGTGTATAAAAATAAACCCAAGGGAAAATTTTGATGTTTTACTACTATAAAAACATGATTGGTTGAATTTTGAAAAATCGCGGCATTTGATTGGATAAGAGATGCAGGAAATAGTCGATAAAAAATCCTTTATTTGCCTTTTTGATTTTTCAATTTATTTTGGCATCGCAGGGGTTTTGCATTTTAAGTAGGCCAATTGTTTTTTGGCCACAAGTAGACTACATTGTGTTTTATCTTGAAGAAATTTTGGTTCAAATCGAATACAAATTAGTAAAGATTTAAGGGTGTTCCACTCTTACATAGAATGCACTATACAATTTTATGCAATGCAGTTCGGTTAAAGGTGAACGTAAAACCTCCAGCGGTTATTTACTAGAGTTCATTGCATGGTTTGCTGTATTTTTTAATTTCCTCTTACATCACACAGGTAGAAAGTCGCAGATTTAAATGATAATAGCCAAGTGCTTTATCTTCTTTTTCATTTATTATTTCATGGCAGTAGACTTTCACTCGATGGTACTTGGAACTTGTAATTAATGTTAATGGCTGTGGAACATGCATATAGTTGTATAATACATGCATATATATTCTTTTTATGGATAATTGATATGTTTTATTTTGTTTGCAAGTTCTCACGTCATTGACATTTTTAAAATGGAAGTTCATATATTTCAAGATGAATGATTGGAAAATTTGGAGTTAAAGAGTTTCATAAATTTTAGATTTACCGAAGTGTAAAATTTTATAAATCCTTACATTGTGAAATTTTGAATTTTTCCTACACAATAGTAAAGCAGTTCTAACAACTTGCCAATAATGTTGCAGGCAGTTGACATGCCGTGCTCATAAATAACTTTTTACGAGAAAGTCAAATTTAATTTTAATTTCTGAAAATCTTCAGCTTTATATTAGATATATAAAGCTGCATAACATTATTTCAAGGAATTAAATTATCTACAGCCATTTGTCAGTAAAAATATAAAATATTTCGAATTTTCGAAAATTTGAGCGCTCGGAGCTTTAGAAATAGGATTTTTGGAAAGAAGTATCTAATAAGGCTGGCAGGCTCTACTTTCAGATGGCATATAAAAATTTTTATTTTTATTTCCCGGAAAAGCCTGAAAACCGTCTTTCCTTCGTAAAGATTTTTCGGGCGAAATTCTTATTTCTAGCCGATATAAGCATCAAAACTACAAAAATAGAATATGAACAAAATATGTGCAAATTTGTTAGATCATGCGAGCAACATTTATATTAGATACAAACAAGGTTTAAATACTTTCTGACATTTTTATTTACAAAAATAGATTTGTATGTATGTATTATCTGTAACCTAATTTACCTTGCGGTGTAGAGGCTGGTGCTTCGTACGCTTTAAGCTGGCGGTACAATGCTCGACTTGCCCCGGATTCGGTTTACAAAGTTGGAGCTCGCCTTTTGTGCTTGCGAGGTGTGTGTCGTGGTGATGTGTTGACCTTGTTACTCTATCTCTTAGGTCTGTGGTTCTGATTAGAGCACAGTTAATTTCGTGCTCAACTGTGAATGGTCTCACCGACCCCGATTCCAATCGCCAACGCTGCGGAAAAATTCCGGCCCCCGCGGGATTCGAACCGAGGACTTGCTTAATGCAAGCCAGCGCTTTCCCAACTGCGTTACGCGGTTTCTAAAAAATAGATTTAAAAGCGCCTATTCGAATTTATACACGGCTTTTCAGATGTACCGGGTGTAACGTGATCATGCTAAACCTACTTTTTTCTTTATTTTTGAAGATAGGTACAGTTTTGAAAGTCAGTAGATCTTATCGGATCGTATGCTCTAAATAAGCGTCACTTTGACATATAAATAATTGTTTCTCTATTTCTGGTGTCAGTGGAGTTGATATCAAGTTTTGATTTTGAAATGGAACACCTTATATATTATTGGATTTTTGTGTTCTACATAATTTTTTGAATTCAGTAATACCACATAAGTGACATTTCCAGTGCCAAACTTTTTTAAAATTTAATTTCTATTTTTTTATTTTAGTGCGCATGACTGTTATACTCGTGTAATACTAGAAATCGAAATCCCGTCGAAAATACTAGATTATGTGACTTATGACTAAACACAGTTTTTAAAAATGGTTTTTATGACGAGTCAGTTTTTACTTCTTTTTACAGTAAAAGAAGTATTGGATTCACCCCAGAAATTCGAAATTGAGTTTTCAACAGATCTTCGCGTTTTCGAGTCCCCTGATCCCAAAAAACATATTTTTTTTCATTGATCTGTACGTGTGTGTGTCTGTCTGTCTGTCTGTGTGTCTGTCTGTGTCTGTCTGTGTGTCTGTCTGGCTGTGTGTCTGTCTGTGAACAGAATCTCAAAAACGGAAAGAGATATGACGTTGAAACTTCATATATAAGTTTTGTGTACTATGTAGATGCGACAGCAAGCTTTTGAAGAAAATCGCATAACCGGAAGTAGGTGTTTGCTCTTGTGATTTTTCAGTTTTTTTTCGTTTTTTTCAAAAACGGCTCAAACGATTTTTTTAAACTTTACATTTTTATTACATTTCTAATGTGTATTGATGTGAGGTAGGTGATTTACCAGTTGAATACTTCTAAAATGGGTTTCTTTTGTTTTTTTTTCTATTTTTTTATTAACTCCTATTTTAAATAGAACACCCGGTATATTATTAAATTTTTGAATTCAGCTTAAAATTCTAGAGAAAATTTGTCTCTTGAACAAACACTCTATTTTGTACCGTTTTTGTAAAATTTGTAATTTTTGAAAAATTTTGACAAATGCTTAAAAATTTAAAATCAAATTTTTGGCTAATCATAAGATCACTGTAAAAGGAAGTTGTGTGCGTGTATCACACCAGATTTTTTCAAATGGAACCATACTGGTACTGGTACGAAGGTAACATTTAATACGGAACCTACCATGACGTTTTATTTTAATGTGCCACTATTACAGTTACGAGACTCTAAAAACCCAATTATATACAGGGCGTTCAATTCGAAAATCAAAAGTTGGTATCACTTCCGCTACAATCGGAAGAGGAAAGAAAGTTATTTATATGTCAAAGAGTGACGTTTATTATACAACTACCTGAGTTCATATATGCCTTAAACTATACTTACTCGTACATAATTAGATAATTACCTCTAAGTTAAACAAGTATTAGCTTCCCTTATAGATTTTTAAGCAAGGGGCGCCAAAGTACTGAGATCCGGTTCAGGTATACGAGTATAATGATTTATAATTTATTCATAATTATGCTTTCTCCTCCGAGCAGGTCTACTGGGAGGAGGAAACGTGAATGGATTGTACATTGTTACCATTTCAATATAACAAACAGCGCCAACTATCAAAATTGATAAAGGTGTACAAGCAACAATTAAATTAACTTCTGTGTAGGGCTGCTAAGTCGATATTCTTAATATTGATAAGTTTCACAAATAATTTTTCTTTGGATTAACCCAATATGGTTGAACTTGATAGATAATTAGTGGTTTTTGTATCTGCAAGAGCAATTATATATTTTCCAGAATATTATGATTTATCTAAACTTGTAAAGACATGAGTTTTTATTACCTGACAAATTGTCAAATTGTAAAATAACTTTAAAACGAAAGTTGGTGTGCTTTTGTCGTACCAGAAGGACGTTGAAAAAAGAATATTTATTAGTTTTCTTTGTACAAAACGCGTGTTTATCTTAGATATTGATTTTTTTGTGTTAACCTTCATTATAACTGGTTGAAAAAATCAAAGTTCAGTCCAGAGGTCATCTTAAAAATTAACATAATATGACGATCGATTCATTTGCTTTACGACTTGAATTGCCTTGGCAACTATAGTGACATTTTCACAATACAGAAACTTAAAAAATAAGAGTTGCTTGCCTTGGGAAGCTTTTTATAAAGAAGTTCCAAAATACAGGGTGCTTCAGTATTTTCAACTTTATCCCGGGTGTTCTCTTTCATTTTCGGCATGTGTCCTAGGTTGTTAAAAATTGATATATTATTCACGTTGACATTATGGGGAACACGGTGTGTAACAAAATATTAGGCGATAACGTTAACAGAAAATATCTATCGACTAAAAAAGTCTGGAAAGGGATTTACACGAAACTTATTTCGCAAGGCTAATGTAAATTACATCAGCTTGCAAATAAAAAAAAAAACATTGTGGCCTGTGAGATTCGCACGCCGGCTCCGACGGTATTATGCCTCTGAACTACGGAATTTCGCTTGCATTAAGGGCTCACGAAAGTAGGTAGTATAAACGACGTGCTGACGGTAGGTCTCATGCAACGTCCACCCTGTATATGTAGGGTCCAAAATGTGCCTATTTTCGTCAACGGTAGAAATGTGATCTTATGTGCAAAATATTACTTTTATTTAACTAATAGTTGTTGAGTTAAAGCAAAAATAGGCACAATTTAATTTCTCAAGATGCTCACTCTGTATATATTTGACTCGAATGTTCTCGATTTCGAGCCAGGTAGATTTATAAACCGCATGCAAAATATCGTCTTTCCCCAACAAATGGTTTTTGAGCTACACCACCAACAGACGGACAGACATGCAGATAGGCGGATTTAAGAAAACATGTTTTTTGTCATCTAGATATTGTAAATAACGTGTTATTTCAGTTATATTCGTTGTGTTCAATCATTCACGACCGCGACGACTTGCGTGATTCTCCGTCGGTATTTCGTTGTGCTCGTAAGGTTCGGATCGCAACAGAAGATTTTACTGCATATTTAATGTTCTTTTTGCCTATTTTAGAAGTTTTCCGTCTATTTTCTTGCCTTTTTCACAGCTTTTGTGGCCTAAAAATTCGCCCCGTAGTCATTATACAATGTGTCTGCTTAAGTTCGCACCATATGGAAAACTTTTTGTTATTAAGTTTACGAAAAAAAGTTATTCTTTATAAAAAGTTTTGCATGGTTCAAAACTTAAAATGCAATCATCAGATATCAATTTTTTTAAGCCGTATACGAGGAATGTCAAAAAGAGTCAAGTACTTTTATTTGTGACAATATCGAACATTGTTATTAAGAAAAGTTGATTAGAATCGAAAACTACGTTCAAATATCCAATTACACCTATCTACGATGAAAATCAGGTTTTGTTATTTTTCACATTTTTACTTCCTTTTACAATAAAGGAAGTATTGGATTCACCCCAAAAATTCGAAATTGAGTTTTCAACAGATCTTCACGTTTTAGAGTCCCCTGAACCCAAAAAACATATTTTTTTCATTGGTCTGTCTGTGTGTGTGTGGCTGTGAACAGAATATCTCAAAAACGAAAAGAGGTATGGGGTTGAAACTTTATATATAAGTTTTGTGTACTATGTAGATGCGACAGCAAGCTTTTGAAGAAAATCGCATAACCGGAAGTAGGTGTTTACTCTTGTGATTTTTCAGTTTTTTTTATTTTTTCAAAAACGGCTCAAACGATTTTTTTCAAACTTCTCATTTTTATTACATTTTTAATGTGTATTGATGTGAGATAGGTGATTTTCCAGTTGAACACTTCTAAAATGGGTTTCTTTTGGTTTTTTTTCTATTTTTTTTATTAACTCCTATTTTAAATAAAACACCCGGTATATTATTACATTTTTGAATTCAGCTTAAAATTCTAGAGAAAATCGCACGAGACTCATTAATGACCAATAGAAAAATTAGTTCACGAACCGTAACCAAGACAATAAAAAAAATTCTTGGAAATTTTTTGTAGGTAGACCAACCTAACTGTGAGGGTTTGTGGCGTTACGATTTTCTTACCGAATCTGCATTCGAGCATTAATTCATATCCGGAAATTATTTTCGTGCATTCCAACAACGTCCTAATTTGCCCTCGCGTCCCGCTCGGGCAAATGAATACGACGTTGTTGGACCGCACTTAAAAAAAAATTCGGAAAGAATTAATGCTCTTATGAGATTATATGTGAAAATTTGTCTCTCCACCTAACGCTCTATTTTGCACCGTTTTTGTAGCATTTGTAATTTTTTTAAATTTTTGACAAATGGTTAAAAATTAAAAATGAAATTTTTGACTAATTATAAGATCACTGTAAAAGGAAGTTGTGTGCGTGTATCACACCAGATTTTTTTAAGTTGTTTCATATGGAAAATCATAAAAATAATGCAACATAGAGGTTACGAGACGTAAAGGTTATCAAAGTTTTAACGAATAAAGAGATAACTGAAAAAAGTTTCCGATATTGTCAAAAATAAAGTTTTCGATATGAAAACTTAAATTTTTTTTGAAAAATAACAAAACCTGATTTTCATCGTAGATAGGTGTAATTGGATATTTGAACGTAGTTTTCGATTCTAATCAACTTTTCTTAATAACAATTTTCGATATTGTCACAAATAAAGGTACTGTTGAGCAGAATTAATATTTTTTGACATTCCTCGTATACGGCTTAAAAAAATTGATATCTGATGATTGCATTTTAAGTTTTGGACCATGCATAACTTTTTATAAAGAATAACTTTTTTTCGTAAAATTAATAATAAAAAAGTGGACGTGACTACCTCCCTGGACTTTCCCATACTGGAAACTGTTCATATCGTCTTTATACAACAGTCTTTACAACATATCAAAATTTCAACTCGATGACTCACGTCTTCACCGTGATAAGCGTTTACACTTTCACGTAAATTGCG
This sequence comes from Agriotes lineatus, assembly GCA_940337035.1. Taxonomy (NCBI): domain Eukaryota; kingdom Metazoa; phylum Arthropoda; class Insecta; order Coleoptera; family Elateridae; genus Agriotes; species Agriotes lineatus. Next base: position 283,648 of record CALNHX010000638.1, on the reverse strand, counting down.
GGTAAATATAAAAGAACTAGTGAGTCACCCGAACTACGTTTCGGTTCGCAAAATTAAGAGAGATTCATTAATATAAATTTAAAAAAAAGATGCATCGACGGGATCGAACCCGGGGCTCCCGCGTGATAGGCCAGCACGCTTACCGCAGAACCACACTCTCCTGTTTGAATAATGCGCGCACCCGAGCTAATAGTAGACAGCGATAGGCGCTCCGCTCTGCTGCCTAGAGAAGTTAATTAAATTATACTGCTGCCTAGAGAAGTTAATTAAATAAGTCTGAAAATTAGCAAACTTTTAAGCCATCGTACAACTTAATCGGTCCAGTATATTCGGAGGAGATAGCGAACAAACATAGTTACACGCAAACAAAGAGAGCTACGATTTTATGTTATAAGATGTGTAGTTCAAAACGTGACCACCGAGCTTCTGTAGATGGCGCCAAGTGGACAAGCCGCCACTGTGCTATTTATGTATTATTTTCCTCAAAACGGCTGTAGCACCGAGGTGAAGTACCTGGAAATTATATTTTCTAGGGCATACAAAATCGATTTTTTTATTTTCGCGGAAAAAGATTCTTTGACGCAAAAATATAACAACCGTTAGAATAAAAAAATTATTTTTCAAAAATAGAGGGGGGAGGGGGCCGGTGCGCTTACATATATCCACGAGTGTAATATTTTTTTGCATATTCATATGCTCCATTATGCACTGAGTAATTCAGTGAAAACCCCAGCTACCTATCTTGTTTTGTTTATTAATTAAAAGGGTTTAAATTTTCAAACTTCAAAGCTTCGTAGAGGGCGCCACAGATAATTTATGAGATTCTTTAAAAAACAGATCGATAGCCCTTTTCGGGGTCTATCAGTGTATGAAGTTTAAACAAATTCCTGTGGGCAGTTTTTGAGAAATGATTTTTAGAAAATTTCCAACATTTTGAAAATTTGTAATTTAGGCCCCTTAATATTTTTCAAAACACTTTTTATATCACCTCATGTTAGCCTTCATATACTATTCAGAAAACAAAAATCAATTGAATCGATTCATCCGTTTTTGAGTAATAGGGCGTTAAACTCAAAATTTTCAAAAAATCATAGCGCCCTTCATTTTAAACCTAGCGAGTTCGGAAAAAACTAACAGATTTGTCTTATGACCCTCTATCGTTATCCGCGATAAAATTTTCAAAATTTTAATCACGAAAACAGTGATACCAAAAAAACATGCGTAACTTCCGCTTCCGGTTTCGGATTTTTTTGAAAAGCTTATTTTGTCGATGAATTTTCGATACACCCCCGCATTCCAAAGCGCATCAAAATCGGAGCAATACTTTCGGCTGTAGGAGCGTCACCCACCCACCCACACACACACCCACACACAGAGCCGGATTAAAGGGGGGGCTAAGGGGGCTGCAGCCCCGGGCCACCGAATTTCGGGGGCCTCGAAAAGATTGGAAGGTTATAATCTAGTGCGGTTTCTAATCATTTAGATCCCTTTGTACCCGTTGCATAAATGGGAATGGGGCCTCTAAAAAATTTAGCCCTGGGCCTCACATATCCTTAATCCGGCTCTGCCCACACACAGACAGACATTTTTTAAAAACCACTTTTTTGGGTTCCTAGAGGCCCAAAACGGATATTTCTGTGAAAATCTCGATTTCCAAAATTTTCATGATTCCAAGACTTCCCTATACCTATGGGTATGGGAAAGTAAAAAGTTTTCCATATGGTGCGAACTTAAGCAGACACACTGTATTATGTTACAAACGTATCGCGCGGAGCTGTTGTACGGGCCGTTGCTACGATATGTATTTTCTCCTACCAACTAGTCACTATACTACGTTTAATTAACACAT
>CALNHX010000638.1:0-281776 GCA_940337035.1 Agriotes lineatus | reverse complement strand
GTATTTTTTACTTCCTTTTACGATAAAGGAAGTATTGGATTCACCCCAAAAATTCGAAATTGAGTTTTCAACAGATCTTCACGTTTTAGGGTCCCCTGATCCCAAAAAACATATTTTTTTTCATTGGTCTGTGTGTCTGTCTGTCTGTCTGTCTGTGTGTCTGTCTGTCTGTGTGTCTGTCTGTCTGTGAACAGAATATCTCAAAAACGAAAAGAGGTATGGCGTTGAAACTTCATATATAAGTTTTGTGTACTATGTAGATGAGACAGCAAGCTTTTGAAGAAAATCGCATAACCGGAAGTAGGTGTTTACTCTTGTGATTTTTCAGTTTTTTTCGATTTTTTCAAAAACGGCTCTAACGATTTTTTTCAAACTTTACATTTTTATTACATTTTTAATGTGCATTGACGTGAGAGTAGAATAGATGCACCTTGTTTTTGATAGCTGTCAATCAAATTTTGATTCGCGGTTTTATTCGCGGTTTTATTCGCGGATTTCGCGGTTTTAATTTTAATTCGCGGATTGATCTAATTAATTTCGCGGTTTGATCTAATTAATCACATATGAAGTTTGATATGTAATTTACATATGTGCTACTGATTAAATTACGCATTAGCTTCCGATTAAAATTACGCGTCGGACTTCGGCGGCCATCTTGGATTTCTGGCGGGAATATTTGAAATTTGAATTTTTTCCGATTTTTTTCTAAGTTCAATTTTTTGAATTTAAATCTCCCGGGGTGTCGGCCATTTTGGTGCGCGCGCACTTCTCACAGGTGTCGTTTTTAATTTTGAATTTTCGCGGAAATATTTGAATTTCAAACTGGTAGATCTTCCGTCTCCCTCATCGAAGCTACTCTCTCTCTCATGCACGGAGGCCATTTTAATTTCGCGCGAATATTTGAATTTTAAATTTTTTTCAGATTTTTCTAAGTCCCTGTTTTGAATTTAAGTTCTCGGGTGTCGCCCATCTTGGTTTTCTCACATTTATTTTAATTTAAAAAAAGCTTCCTGCGATGTCCCATGGCTGGAGTCGAACCAGCGATCACAGCATTACGAGTACGAAGCCTTAACCAACTGGGCTATCGAAGCGATCGAGGTTAAAGGAATTAAACATAGCCACTTACGTGTCACGAGCCCAGCTTTAAACAAACTATTTTTCAAAAAAGGTTATTTATGAAATTGGAAATGCATTGCCTGTGTTGTTAAATGACTTGTAGTAATTTTAAAAAACTGATTTTACGGTTGGATGTGTCATAATTGATAATTTTATAATTTGTGCCTGCTATATGGCTGGATTAACGAGATACCCATTGTCCCTACCTACTATTGGAAATTTCCGTCTAAGTTCCCTTTTTAAAACAGGTCGGTGACTGTGTTTTGTTTGGTTTTAAAGGTTTGAATATTGTACCACTTAGCTGTTCTGACATTACACTTCCATATCCATATTATAAATAAATTTTAAATGTTATTTTCGACTGAGTTTTAGCCACTTATAAATTACAACAGCTAGTTTAAAATTAAATGGGCGATCGGTCACAATTATATATATCCGCAATAACATGAACATTGCTTGAGTAAGAAAGAGATAAACATATAATCCGTTCACGACCTTTTTGGGACAGAGTTGGCTATTATTTTTTCTTTTAATGTTGGACTAACTGATTCGGTGATGTAGCGGATGCAACTTTTTTTCTGTCAGTGTCTGTTCGACATTTTCTTGCCACCACATTGCCAAACTTATTATTTTAATATTCGTAAGAAAATAAATGCTTTATCAAGTGTGTAAAAGTAATTTTAATTTCCGTTAAAGGAAAAATCAAAATGCCCAATATAATTTTGTTACAACAAAAAAAATTTCCATTAAACGATGCTAGTTGCAGTTTAAAAAGGACAGACCAGATCTAAAAGAACACGAGTTGATGTAGAGACTAGAGAGAGATCCGGCAACAATGTACCTATTCAGAAAATATAACCTTAAACTGAAAACAACCTAACCTAACAGAAAAAGTGTCAGTTTGCATTAGGGAGTTTAGTTGCCGCAGAGGTACTGCCAACAAAATTACTAGATGGTCATAGCCTCACCTGACCCAAAAAGATCGTGAACGGCTTATATTAGCAAGTATTGGAGAAGGCTTGACTAATTTTAATTATGACATTTGTCAACTAAACATAAAATAAATTTGAATAAAAGCACGCAAAATTACGAAAATACGTAGAAAATTTATAAAAATCGGCATCTTGTCACATTAAATTCTGCAAAAACGACAAAAAACAATATTTTTATACAACTTTCATCGAAAAAATAGTAAAATTTTACGAAAATACGTCTGTGTTGACGACAAATGAAAATAAATTTGAATAGAAACACGCAAAAATTACGAAAAGACGTATGTGTTGACCCCCAAAGTAACAAAAATTTGAATAAAATCACGCAATCAGGTAATAGAGTACAATGGTTTAAAACGTGTTAGTGCGGCATCAGTCGGGCCTCTGGTTTTATAGAATTTTAAAATAAAAAGGGATGGAGACATTGCGTACGTCACACAGCAGACAGGTTGGCTCTTGTAAATTCAACGATGACGCATCACGACAAATAATAAAAGGCAGCTGAGGGTCAAGTCTTTCGATAAAATATGTATCAAAACCTGATTAAGAAATTTGTACATGGCTTAATTTATATGAAATATTGTTTGAAATTGCATGCAGAAGGCTTTTTAAACTATATGTTTTCTTAATTATGCAGAGAGTGGTCGTTTATATAGGGAGGCAGGTTGGCCGAATGGTTAAGGCGTCAGATTCAAGTTCTGATCTCGAGAGAGAATACGGGTTCGATTCCCGTACCTGTCATATTTTTTATATATTTATTATGAAAGTCTTGATTTTAAGCTAGTTTATTCACGACGGCTCTACTAGAACAAACGACTGAGCTCCTTTTCGACTAAAATGGACAAAGAGCGGAAGATGTTGATTGTATCGCCGGAATTTGTCCAACGTCTTAAGTCTGGCGATGATGCGGAGAAAAATATATTATCACAGCTTGATGACGAAATGCAAAACGTTTTAAAGTCCAAATTAACTGATCACGATAAATGGATCCAGTACAATCAGGTTTTACAACGATTCCTTCATTTCACAAACCAGGCGCGGCAGCCAATCAAAATACCTATTGAAACAACCAGTGACAGCCTATCAAATGCCGTTATTTTATCTACACTTCCCAAAACTTTTAAGAAAAAAGCTGAAGTTTTCCTACGCATTTTGAGTACCTCAAGCGATGTGAGCTGGGATCACAAGGGCACCGTTACTATAAAGGGTGAAATTTTACCGGCGTCTAACATAGTCGATTTAATTCACGACACTCTGCGGCCTCGAAAAACTATTAATCCACCCGGACGCCTACAGTTTGCTGATTACATCAAAGACCTTAACGTTGCTAATGTGCTGCTAGCTAAACCTAAACAGCAAAAGAAGCCAACCCCGACTGGTACTACAGGAAAAACCGAAATGGAAACTGATAACTGCGATTCTGATTTAGAATATAAATTAAAAACACCAGCTACTCATCCAAGTCCACATCAAAAAGGTTCAGTCAGAAGAACGCCGATAAGGAAACGCCTCCAAAAAAGGGCCGTTAGAAAAACGCCTCTAAGGCAGATGTCATCAACACCAAAAACGAAGGGAATTCTAGATTGGGTGCATCTTAAACTTTAAAATTACACAATGAAATTCTGATTTTATTACTTGCAGTCTTTTTAATTTGAAATGTCGTGCACCTCAAACTACAGTTTTGTAAATTGCTAGCGAATTTTTAGAAATAAGACATTCTGCTGTACATTTATATTTATATTATTAAGTATTATACGAAATAAGAACAATATATTTGTTTATTACAAAGTGTTTGTGTTTTTTATTTCTACTCTGCTTTGTTTTTTTCTCGAATCTGCAATAATTACAAAGTCTAAAGCTAAAATATTAGTATTTGCAGTTATTTTACAGTTACAAAGTGTAAAATTTCAAAAAAAAATCAATCTACGATTTCATATTGGCGTGATATAATTTAAAAATTGTGATTTCTTTTAATTTTGAGCGACACATTTTATAAAAAGTGTAAAACATTTGCAAATTTTTCAACGAAATTGTGTGTTTTATTCAGGTTTATGTTAATTTGTGATCAACATACATATATTTTGTATAATTTCAAGTGTTATGATGGCAGTTTTGTAAAATTTTAAGTGAAATGACGGGGCCAGAACATTTTTTCAACAAAATTACGTGTTTTTATTCAAATTTATGTTAATTTGTGGACAACATATATATATTTTTCAATGAAATTGCGTGTTTTGGTGGTGTCAGAATATTTTTTTCAACGAATTGCGCGTTTTTATTTAAAAATTATGTTAATTTGTGGTCAACATACATATATTTCCGTCAAAAGTATAAGATTTTTTGAATTTTGTTTATCGAAATGATTGTGGTAGTAGATTTTTTCAATGAAATTGCTATTTCTTTTAATTTTGAGCGATGCATTTTATAAAAAGTGTAAAACATTTGCAAAATTATGCATAGTTTATGTAACATGATGTCGATTTTTGTAAAAATGTATGTGAGATGGCGTGTAATTGTGTGATTTTTGTTCAATTTTCGTCGTGTGTTTAGTAAAAATGTCGTTTTTTGTATAATTTCAAGTGACATGATGACAGTTTTTGTATGATTTATATGACATGATGTCGATTTTTGTGAAAATTTATGTGAGATGGCGTGTAATTGTGTGATTTTTGTTCAATTTTCGTCGTGTGTTTATTAAAATGTCGTTTTTTGTATAATTTCAAGTGACATGATGACAGTTTTTGTATAATTTATATGACATGATGTCGATTTTTGTGAAAATTTATGTGAGACGCTGTATGACTGCGTGATTTTTGTTCAATTTTCATCGTGTATTGAATGAAAATGTCGTTTTTTGTATAATTTCAAGTGATATGATGACAGTTTTTGTATAATTTATGTGACATGATGTCGATTTTTGTGAAAATTTATGTGAGATGCTGTATGATTGCGTGATTTTATTCAAATTTTTGTTACTTTGGGGGTCAACACATACGTCTTTTCGTAATTTTTGCGTGTTTCTATTCAAATTTATTTTCATTTGTCGTCAACACAGACGTATTTTCGTAAAATTTTACTATTTTTTCGATGAAAGTTGTATAAAAATATTGTTTTTTGTCGTTTTTGCAGAATTTAATGTGACAAGATGCCGATTTTTATAAATTTTCTACGTATTTTCGTAATTTTGCGTGCTTTTATTCAAATTTATTTTATGTTTAGTTGACAAATGTCATAATTAAAATTAGTCAAGCCTTCTCCAATACTTGCTAATATAAGCCGTTCACGATCTTTTTGGGTCAGGTGAGGCTATGACCATATAGTAATTTTGTTGGCAGTACCTCTGCGGCAACTAAACTCCCTAATGCAAACTGACACTTTTTCTGTTAGGTTAGGTTGTTTTCAGTTTAAGGTTATATTTTCTGAATAGGTACATTGTTGCCGGATCTCTCTCTAGTCTCTACATCAACTCGTGTTCTTTTAGATCTGGTCTGTCCTTTTTAAACTGCAACTAGCATCGTTTAATGGAAATTTTTGTTGTTGTAACAAAATTATATTGGGCATTTTGATTTTTCCTTTGACGGAAATTAAAATTACTTTTACACACTTGATAAAGCATTTATTTTCTTACGAATATTAAAATAATAAGTTTGGCAATGTGGTGGCAAGAAAATGTCGAACAGACACTGACAGAAAAAAAGTTGCATCCGCTACATCACCGAATCAGTTAGTCCAACATGAAAAGAAAAAATAATAGCCAACTCTGTCCCAAAAAGGTCGTGAACGGATTATATGTTTATCTCTTTCTTACTCAAGCAATACGTATATCTTCTTGTTCATGTTATTGCGGATATATATAATTGTGACCGATCGCCCATTTAATTTTAAACTAGCTGTTGTAATTTATAAGTGGCTAAAACTCAGTCGAAAATAACATTTAAAATTTATTTATAATATGGATATGGTAGTGTAATGTCAGAACAGCTAAGTGGTACAATATTCAAACCTTTAAAACCAAACAAAACATAGTCACCGACCTGTTTTAAAAAGGGAACTTAGACGGAAATTTCCAATAGTAGGTAGGGACTAGGGATGTCGGCGGGTACCCGGGTACCCGGGTCGACCCGGGTAATAGTGAACCCGGGTATATTTTCAGGACCCGGGTACCCGACTAGTAAATTATGTAATTTATAGAAAGTCGGCCCTTTTCGGAGAAGATGATAAAAACTTAAAAACAATAGAAATAAACTCTAGAAAAACATAATCATGGAGTAATAACGAATCGCCCCATCCCATACCACATGTTTCTTGTTTCATATAATAAATTCGTTTCACGGAAATATTCAACCCGTCAATGGTACCAGTACGCGTCAGTATGGGATGAGTAACATAAACATCCTCTGTGTAATTTTGATGCTGCTACGAATTTCGAATAAAAAGTCACCTACTTGAATTTGATAGCACTTGGATGTGTGATAATATTTACAAATAACAAAGGACTTGCAGTTTGAATTAGGGAGTAGGTACTATTTCAATTTAGTTCAATTTACAACTAGCGGCGTAAAGAAATGGTAGCTAGTACCTCAGATGTTCCGATGTACGCTAACATTTTTGCAGAGCCGGATTAAGGGGGGGGGCTAAGGGGGCTGCAGCCCCCGGGCCACCGAATTTCGGGGGCCTCGAAAAGATTCGAAGGTTATAATCTAGTGTGGTTTCTCATGATTTAGATCCCTTAGTACCCGTTGCATAAATGGGAATGGGGCCTCTAAACAAATTTAGCCCTGGGCCTCACATATCCTTAATCCTGCTCTGCATTTTTGTTATATATTTCGGGTACCCGAGGGTACCCGGGTACTGTTTTCGGGTACCCGGGTTTGATTTTAGACCGGGTACGACATCCCTAGTAGGGACAATGGGTATCTCGTTAATCCAGCCATATAGCAGGCACAAATTATAAAATTATTAATTATGACACATCCAACCGTAAAATCAGTTTTTTAAAATTACTACAAGTCATTTAACAACACAGGCAATGCATTTCCAATTTCATTAATAACCTTTTTTTGAAAAATAGTTTGTTTAAAGCTGGGCTCGTGACACGTAAGTGGCTATGTTTAATTCCTTTAACCTCGATCGCTTCGATAGCCCAGTTGGTTAAGGCTTCGTACTCGTAATGCTGTGATCGCTGGTTCGACTCCAGCCATGGGACATCGCAGGAAGCTTTTTTTAAATTAAAATAAATGTGAGAAAACCAAGATGGGCGACACCCGAGAACTTAAATTCAAAACAGGGACTTAGAAAAATCTGAAAATAATTTAAAATTCAAATATTCGCGCGAAATTAAAATGGCCTCCGTGCATGAGAGAGAGAGTAGCTTCGATGAGGGAGACGGAAGATCTACCAGTTTGAAATTCAAATATTTCCGCGAAAATTCAAAATTAAAAACGACACCTGTGAGAAGTGCGCGCGCACCAAGATGGCCGACACCACGGGAGATTTAAATTCAAAAAATTGAACTTAGAAAAAAATCGGAAAAAATTCAAATTTCAAATATTCCCGCCAGAAATCCAAGATGGCCGACGAAGTCCGACGCGTAATTTTAATCGGAAGCTAATGCGTAATTTAATCAGTAGCACATATGTAAATTACATATCAAACTTCATATGTGATTAATTAGATCAAACCGCGAAATTAATTAGATCAAACCGCGAAATTAATTAAGTCAATCCGCGAATTAAAATTAAAACCGCGAAATCCGCGAATAAAACCGCGAAAACCGCGAATAAAACCGCGAATCAAAATTTGATTGACAGCTATCAAAAACAAGGTGCATCTATTCTACTCGTGAGATAGGTGATTTTCCAGTTGAAAACTTCTAAAGTGGGTTTCTTTTGTTTTTTTTAAATTTTTTTTTAGTAACTCCTATTTTAAATGGAACACCCGGTATATTATTACATTTTTGAATTCTGCTTAAGATTTTAGAGAAAATTTGTCTTTTCAACTAACGCTCTATTTTGTACCGTTTTTGTAGAATTCGTAATTTTTGAAAATTTTTGACAAATGCTTAAAAATTAAAAATTAAATTTTTGACTAATTATAAGATCACTGTAAAAGGAAGTTGTGTGAGTGTATCACACCAGATTTTTATTAATTGTAATTTTTCAGTCATATCCACACTAGTGATCGGCCGATACGGATTTTTTTTGCCGATACCGATAATCGGCCGATACCGATATTTTAGTTGCCGATACCGATATAATATCGGTATCGGCACTACATTTTTAAAAGGTCTGTAACTATTTAATATACGTTGATATAAGTAAAAATTGTCAACTCCGCATCGATGCGGACGTGACATGAACCAATTTCGGTAATTCCCCGCCAGTGTCGTGGTGATTACCCGTTTTACAGAAAGTGTATTGTTTCATTGTTTGCGCCCATGCACAGTGCTGCTGCAGTTGTGCAGTTGCTGCTCAGATAACGATTGTGTCGTGCGGTATTATAATCTTTTGGGATTCAAATAAAAATACGATGGGAGAAAATAGCGAAAATAAGTTTTTACATGCAAATAATTAATAAAATGGTTGATCTTAAATTTGCCGATATATATCCGCAAAATTTCGCCGATACCGATTATCGGCAAAATTTGCCGATATAGCCGATACACCGATATTTATATCGGTATCGGCCGATCACTAATCCACACTATCACAATATTTGGGGACTCAGGTAGTCATGTCAGCCCCATTTCTGACAGATATTCTTAACAAATCCCCTCCCTTTATTATTGAACACCAGGTATTTGTGCACCTCGCTCTTGGTCTAGTGTCTATAGACAGGAATATCACTCCGGCTTATGTATGCCTGCCTATTGGGATTTGTAAGAATTCGGCCGTTCGAAATGTGGTCCGACACTACTACCTGAGCCCCCAAATCTTGTGATAGCGTGGAAATTACAGGAAATAAAAACATTTATTATTCCAATCGCTCCAAGACCCAACCGCGTCGGCTTACAGTTCCTTAAAATCTAAATATTTTGTATGTATCAGTTAACAGGAAACCACTGACCATTTGGCACATCTGGGCCAAATCTAACAAAAGACTTGCCCTACAACAAACGGCACTCAACCCTCCGCCACAGAATAATAATAACCAGAAGGATATCTTCTACAAAACCGCATTGATGTCGACGCCGACAACGGGTGACCTCGAACCTTTGTATTCCATGGGCTCTCCCCAAAGCCGCTACCTACACTGGCCGTTTCAGGGTAGAATTTCAGGGTAGAAACGTCTCAAGGCTATGCGGGGCCGGCGGTCAGGTAATACGAGATATCCTTCTGGTTATTATTATTCTGTGCCTCCGCACTTACGGCTAACGACTGAGTTGTCTATGGGCTCTACTACTGTACGCAACAAAAATTCCATTGTACACAATACAAGCGCTCATAATACAAAAATAAGTTACTAATGCTGCTCTTAAATATAACAATTTTTTGACTTCGCTGCACCTGAAAACAGTTTTAGAGTGAACCTGAATATTTTTTTGATATATATATTTTCGAGTGCGGTCAACACGAACATATACGGAAGTGTTAAAAAGAGTGACTCATGAAAACTATCCCGTTATCCATTATCATACTAAGAATTTTCGGTGATTCCCCTATATTCGCAATTAACATTCAGATATTTCCCATGCCCGTAGTACAGACTTTGTTTATAAAAATTGCACGTGTATGTATTGAATGACATCTCGAATAATGCGTATAATCCCTGTGTTTAATTGTCGTTAATTGCTTACTTCCCTCTAGTTCAAGTGTTATTCCTTCAAATTGTAAAGCGTTTTTTCGATGTTATTTTGAATTGTAAATTTTAACATGACTAGATGTCTGTTTTTTATGTCTCTGTTATTGAGATAATGTAAAATCATAGAAGTTACATCGTTCGCCCCCTTTTTGCAATATCTTCCGTGTATACATACATGACGCACTATTATCGCCTACATTATGGATCACGAACACATACCATAACTGACTCTTAAAAAATTCATCGCCGCTTCTTATATGGGGTAAAAGGAGATTTTGCTGGAAGTCAAAAGACAATGCCTTCACATTACCTGCTGGCGCCTCTCGTGTGTAATGTCCCTTCAACTCTCTTAAGTTTTTCGGCTTTTATGAGATTAACTTCCTTTTCAGTCCTTAGCCGATTCGAAAACTTCGCGTTCTATCAAATAAGTTGCAAGAATTAAAAATGAAGCTTAGAAAACAGCAAAGAGATTGTTTTTTTATGAATTCTCTAGGTCCAAAATAAAAGAAGTTATAGCTCGTTGAAGAAGATTTTTTTGCAACAACTTTGTTCGAAGTAATAAACGTTAATTAACGAAAAACCGATGCATTTTTCGGGAAAAACGTATAGAACATTTTTTGTAGTGATTGAAAAGACCTTTAAAATGAGCACTGTTAAAAGTCGATTGCATTATAACTAAGCGAGTTACGATGCAAAAACGGTGGGTCACTCGAATTTTTGAAAAACAAACTGGGCGCTGAAACCCCAGCCATTCCACCAGCCTTGATATTGACCGTTTTCCCTTTACAAATTACTTTATTTTAGTATTACTCATGTAATCCAAAAGTTTTTCGACATGCTCAGACTTTGCATATTCAAAAAGTAAAGGGTTGAAGGGCTCGGGAGGGGTGGTCCGCGCACTATAATGCAAACTTCTAACATTTATATCTCCGTAATTTTTTTTCCTACAGAAATAAAAAAAAACTAAAATGTTCGTTAAGAAAAAATCCACATTTTTGTACTATATTATTTTTTACGTTTTTTTCTTTAGTTTTAGGTATTTTCAAAATAAGGTATTTTTTTAAGAAATTTGAAAAATACGTTTTCCATTTTCATCATATTTTTTTCGAAAAATACGCATTCTAACCCGCCCAAACTTTTGTATTACATAGGTAATACTAGAACAAAGTAATTTGTAAAGGGATAATGGTCAATATCAATTCTAGTGGAATGGCTGGGGTTTTATCGCCCATTTTTTTTCAAAAATTCGAGTGTCCCACCGTTTTTGCATCGTAACTCGCTTAGTTATAATGCAATCGACTTTTAACAGTGCTCATTTTAAAGGTCTTTTCAATCACTACAAAAAATGTTCTATACGTTTTTCCTGAAAAATGCATCGGTGTTTCGTTAATTAACGTTGATTACTTCGAACCAAGTTGTTGCAAAAAAAAATCTTCTTCAACGAGCCATAACTTCTTTTATTTTGAACCTAAAGCATTCATAAAAAAACCAATCTCTTTCCTGTGTTCTAAGCTTCATTTTTGGTTATTACAACTTAATTGATAGAACGCGAAGTTTTCGACTTATTCGCGAAAAACCGTCCAAAAACATACATTTTTATCACGAAAAATTTAAGTTTATATTGCGAATAGCTCGAAAAATATCGATCTATCGAAAAAACTATATAGAACATTTTTTACTTAAAATTTGTTGCTCTATCCATTTCCGGAGTTATTTTGAGTGAATATATTTCCACCCCCGAGAAGAGGTGGCATCCACTCTCAGGGTAAAAGCGCACCTCGGCGCTATGTCACTTTTGCTCCTTGAGCCATCCCTTAACCACTCACCAAATTTCACGTCAATCGGTCATGGTTCAAAGAATTCGGAGCGGCAAACCTTCAACGACTGGACTAAATGGGTAGGTACCTCATTTTCCATTGCAAGTAAATGGTTATGTACTAATTTTGACTTCCTCTAAAACAGTAATTTTTTCAAAATAACTTGCGTGGAAGCTAGTGATATTGCAGCCAGAACAAGGCTCTTCATCTTATTACCCTTTATATCTGCTCCTTTAAAGTGCTTTTCACACACAACACTAGCCTTTCCAATCCGCCAGTGTTCTAAATGCAAAATGTCTTTCCATTTGAGTGCCACCGTTCTATAAGATGAAAACTTGAACACGCTAACATATGGAGCAACTGATGAAGGGTAAATTGACTTGCAGCTTGGTACATAACACTTCAAAAGCATTTCTGCAACTTATATGAACTGCCTTGTCAAAATAGTTTTTAATGTCAAATATATTTCAAACAAACAAAACTTAGTGTGTCTTGGAATGCCCTACCACACAATCTGGCAACAGAGCCAGTGTCATGGCCTGGAACAATATAGACCGCCTTGGTAGTATCCCATCATCTGGTCTGATCTATCTATCCCGGACATGTACTTATTGTAAGCGAGAACACACTCTGGTTTTATTACTTGTGTTCCGTTTGTAGTTGTTGCTTCTACAGGGTGGGGCAGGGAAGCATCCCTAACTTTGAAGGTAAATTTAAAAATAACAAAAAATGTTAGAACAAAACTTTATTGCGGCATCAGAAGGGTACAACTTGAAGTTACGTTTACTTAGTTTTCAACAACATATCATTCAAGTGATGTCCTCATTGTCAATGCACTGCTGTAGCCGGTTTCTGAAGTTCTGCGTAACTCTACGAAGAATCTGTTGTGTAATGTGGCCAACTTCAAGGCGTATTGCATGCTTCAATGCTTCTAGGGTCCTGGGTCGATGTTTAAACACCTCAGTCTTGAGGTAACCCCATAGTAGTCACACGGAGTCAAATCCGCAACAGATGCTTCGCAGAGTTATGCAGAACTTCAGCACAGCACAGCAGTGCATTGACAATGAGGGACATCACTTAAATGATATGTTGTTTAAAACCAAATAAAATTAACTTCCAGTTGTACCCTTCTGATGCCACAATAAAGTTTTGTTCTAACATTTTTTGTTATTTTTTAATTTACCTTCAAAGTTAGGGATACTTCTCTGCCCCACCCTGTACTATTTGGTGTGTATGCATTGTTCATATCATAACCACCAATCTCTTGTCCTTCCAGTGTGTAACCAACACTAAACCTTTTCTTTTTTCCATATAGCTTTTTCTGTTTTAATTTTATCGTGATATAGTTGTTTCAGATTTTGCTTTCTGAATTTTCGCAAAGTTTCTAGAAGTTTTTTCTTCCTTTTGATCAAATATTTTGCTAGCCGGATACTAGTGTAATAATTATCAAGGTATATTTCATGCCCTTTATCTAAATAGTCTTTTAGTAGCTTCATTTCGACTGAAACGTGCGGGAATGTTCTTGATCATTGTCTATTATAGTGCCTTTTCCAGTATAGACAAGTATAATAGTAATATAATAATCTTTATTAATAGCAAAAAAATACTAACAAAGTGGCAATACATATTTGTTTAACAATAAACAAGATTAAACTAGACCATATATTCAATTCCCTAATAAACCTAAATTACCTACTTATTACTTATCTAAATATTTACATTGAGTCTTGTATATTTTGTACAATTTACTTTAAATTTATCAACACTACTACAATTTTTTATATCTAATGGTAAATCATTATATTGCTTCAACCCCTTATGATACAAATTATTCTGACTATATGTGTTATTTACAGTTCCAATATAAACATTTTCTCTTGATCGTGTGTTATGCGTATGTATATCTTTAACAATAGTGCAGTAATCATATAAATGTTGTGATACTCTTCCATGCAATAATTTATATATAAACATAGTATTAAGCATAATTGTTTGTCTTACACTTACAAAATTAACCGCATCTAACAATGCTTTTATTGCTGTGAATTTGTTACAATTCAAAATAATACGTAAAATCTGATTTTGTTTTTTTTTGTAGCACATTTATTTCTGAATTATTTAGTAGAAACAGGATTGTTGAACAAAAATTTAAATATGGTAGGATTATCGTTGCACTTCCCGCGAGGTATGAATGGTCCTCAACACCGAAAGGTAAAAGAGGCTATAGATTATGAATGGAAAAAAAAAGGATTATCGTTTTATATATTGTTGTTTTAGTCCATATTGAGAGATTCTTACCGATTCTTCCTAATAAGTTGGCTTTTCTTGCAATTTTGTTAGTAGTGTATATCGCATGATTTAAAAAAAATAAATTGTCATCTATTATTACCCCTAAATATTTGATTTCGCTAACTTGTTCTATTTTGCTATTTTCAATTATTACATTTTGATAATGTTTTGTATCTGTTACATTGTATTTGATCATTAATTTAGTCTTGTATAAATTTAATTTCATACTCTTATTGTGTAGCCAACTCTCAAGACTTTTATCACCTATAACATATATCAGAGTGTCATCTGCAAAAAGTTGAATTTTACATGTTTTAAAAACTTTCACTATATCATTTATATATATCACAAATAAGTTCGGACCTAAAACGGTTCCTCGTGGAACCCCATATGTAGTCAGCCTTGATGAAGAGGTATATCCATTTAATTTTTTCACTTGAGTTCGGTTGTTCAAATAGTCTTCCATCCATTGGATTACAGTTGGCCCAAAGCCATACTTTATTAATTTTTTAACCATTAACTGTCTATCAATCGTCTCAAATGCACGACGGAAGTCTAAAAACACAGCACCAATGATTAATTTTTTTCAAAAGCACTTTTCCAATTGAATAAAATTGTTTGTAATGCACTCTCACAAGAATTTTTCTTTCCAAAACCAGCTTGCAACTTACTCAATATATTATTTTGTTCTATATAATCCACAACTTGTTCATGGACAATTACTTATAATAATTTTTCATATATTGGGACCGTGTTAATAGGGCGGAAATCTTTTTCAACAGGTATTACTGTTGTCCTTTTCCAATCTTTAGGAAATGTCCCTGTACTCAGACTATTATTAATCAGTTGAAGGTATCTATCATCGATTGCTTCAAACGAAACTTTTAATACTTTTGTGTTAATGCCATCAACACTGCTTGTTTACTTTTTAATTGTTTAACATGTTTTCCATTTTACAATCTGTAGTATCTAGATTTCTTACAATTTCTTCATCAGTCCTGTCTCAATTTGGGTTAGTCGATATCTGCTCTATGCTGTCTATAAAAAATGTATTAAATTTTTCTACGATTAACTCATTATCTATGATTAATTCATCACCAAACATTATTCTCTATTTCAATGTTTTCCACATTTCAGTTGTTTAGTTTTTCACTTCGTCTATTTTTTCTTCGTAATATTTTTGTTTCTGAAGTCGTATTAATTTTCCTACTCGATTTCTGTAGTGTTTAAAGCTTTTCCGGTCAATTTCAGAGTTTATTATCGTTGTCTTTCATTTCTTGTCCAATTTCTTTGTTCCACCACTTTTTATTACCCCTTTTACTATTTACTATTTTTTCCTCTGTTGATGCATGTTTGTCCAATACTATGGTAAGTGTATTCACTAGTCTTTTCGCCAATATGTTTGTGCAATCTGTTAACCACTCTTCTTCCATTAAATCTAATTGAAATTCATTTTCATTGATATCTTTATAGTTTCTCATTAGCATCCTACTTGGTTTTATATTTTGTTTTTGTTCTATCTGGATTGAAATAATGCTATGATCACTTACTCGACTAAATTTATTTGATAGGTACTTAGTAGAGCCCATGATTTTTTATGTTCCTTTTTAATTTTTTTGAATAAAAAGTATCTTTTGCTATGTCAATGTTGAAGTCTCCTATACAAATCAGTAGCCCATTTTTACTTATATATTCTTCCAGAAGATCTTCTAGTTTTTCTAGGAATTCAGCATCGCTTGCACTTGGAGAATGGTACAAGCTATATACAGGGTGTTCCATAAATATACCGACAAACTTTTAGGGGTGGTAGGGGACATCAAAACAAACATTTTTTGCTTTATAAACGTATGTCCAAAAACGCTTCATTTTCGAGACACAGGGTGTTAAAATTTGTAAAAAAAATGGTTCAAATTTTATTACTCGAAAACGAAGCAAGATACGCAAAACCCTGATGTGAAAAAAGTTGTTTTTAGTTGCTTCATCTTAAACAAGTTTAAAAATTGCAAAAAAAAACACTGGGTGTTATTTTTTTATGCAAAAACACATTCCAAGTTCCCCGTGAGCACGCTCCTGAAATTACTGTATCAACTTTAATAGATCCAAACGATGCCTCATAGTTACCAACAAACTGTGAAAATTTCATTAAAATAGGCTGAAGCGTTTTTTTCTACAAATTTTAACACCCTGTATCTCGAAAACAAAGCGTTTTCGGACAAATGTTTATACAGCAAAAAAATTTTTTTTTTATGTCCCCTACCACCCCTAAAACTTTGTCGGTATATTTATGGAACACCCTGTATATAAAATTTTGTTCTGTTTAACATGAGTTCAATTCCAGCTCCTCACATATCCATGTTATCAGATTGATTTAATATTTCTTTATAGCCCTGTTTTATATGTATTGTACCTCCAGTATGTTTACTGTCTGAATATACACATAAGTACTGACTCTTAGCCCTCTATATCTATTTCCTGTTTTAAAAAGTCTCTGGTTAAGTGAGTTTCGGCTAAACATACTATAACTGGTTTCCATTCAGACGTAATCCATGTTAGTTGTGTTTTATTACTACGTAAACCTTGGATATTTAGATACAATATTGTATGATTTGGTTGCTATATGTCTTTACTTTGATATATGTCTGGGTAATTCACTTTTTGTTGTAATCAATATTTGGTATCTTTAATATTTCAGATGTATGCTTACAGTTCACACATCTTTCTCTTTCTGCTTTACAATCTTTGGACAGATATTTTTTTCATTTTTACAATACTTTGCCATATGTCCATATTTCCAGCATTTATAGCACTGCACCATGTTTATATAGTCTGCGTAATAATATGTTCTCCAACTAATGTAAAGTCTACTTTTTCTTTGTATTTGACTATATGTTTTTGAGTTCACCTGTAGTATAATATTCGTATTGCCTTTTTTTGTTTCATATTTATATACAACTTTCATTTCTCGCTTTTGAGGGTCTGTTGTGATTGTATTCTGCAGAACAATTTTTTCTTTAAGATATTCTACGCCCTCTAAATATTTTTATCTATATTAAACACTGTTATTTTTTTATTTTTTTTTTTTGGCAGAACTCGTATTTCATATTCTTGGCCTAATTTTTCCACCACATTTTTACTTATATTTTCAATATCAGCTTGATTTCCACAACTTATTGCCACTCTGCCTTCTCTAACATATTTAACTCTAGATATACCTATTCCTAGTGAACTTGGACAGAGTTTTTCTTCCAGTACTTGTTTTGTGACCATACTAGTTTGCGTTACGTTTTTTAGTTTTACTAGCAGTACCTGTTCGGATTTCTTTACCATCTGACTATAACTTCTATATGGTTGAGTACTAACTTTTTCTTTCTTTAATTCTTCTATTTCTTGTTTCAATAAACTTATAATTTCATTTTTATCATTTATTATTGTTTCTTTACTGTCGACTAACTGCCTTAGAATTTTGTAAGTATCTCCTTTCACACATCTCAAACACTGAAATTTTAACATATGCCCCGTCCTTAGTTGTAATACTTTAACTTCTGATGCTATGAGTCCTCTACAATTTTTGCATACTGGTGTTTTGCAACTATCACATTTAAAAATCTCTTTACTTTTCTTTTCTTTACATATGCCACATTCCATGTTTTAGGTTAATTTTATTATCCATTTAAATACTACTATAGTCGAATTTATACCCATTCGGTGTCACGTGATAATCTAGTGACTTTACGTGTCGATTCTTAAAAATGCAATTTTAGGGTAATAAATGACGTTTCGTTGTGTAGGTTATTATGGCATCAAACGTAAATATAATAAAGATACGTCGGGTGCTACATTAAACACCTACTGAGTATAGCAAAATTTTATTCAATTTGCGAATTTCTGTTCATGAATATTGTTATAGAACCTATTGCTTGATTTTTGCCATTTGAAGCCTATTTCCTTACACCATCTATTTAGGGAAGAAACTGAATATGAAAAATATCCTCCAGATTCTTCAACCAAGCATCTCTTAAGGCTTTCCACGGTTACAAATTCTTTAGCTACATACATTTTATATATAGTGTCCCTGATGAAGTTCTTTACTGCTTCGTCGACCTCTGTTTTTTGTATTCTTCACTTTCTGGCTCATATTTTCCGTAAGGTACCTGGTACTCCGTATGCCTAGACCTTGTCCACTACAAACAAACTTACACGAAAAGTATACTCTGACAGATTAGAAACGTCAAATTTTAATAGTAATTTACGTAACAAGTATAGAAAGTGGAGCTTTTCAGTACGAGTGAGATGTTTCCGGAAGAGGCCGTTAGGCCGAGTCCGGAATTTCGAGACGAGTATGGAAAAGCCACTTTCATACGAGTTTCGTACAATATTTTTTCGTACACTAGCATACAAAACGGAATACTAAATTTATCCTCGTATATAGCAAATAAGTAGAGTAATATTAATGTAATGTAATATTATATGTGTTGTAACTAAGGAAACGTACGGCAAAGTGCTACTTTGCCGTACGAATACCGCAAAATACTACTTTGCCGTACGAATACCGCAAAGTGCAACTTTCTGATTAATAAATTGTACGGCAAAGTAGCTCTTTCAATGCTAGTGTACGAAAAAATTAATTTTATTAATCAACATGCCTTTTTTTCGAATTTCTTCCATTTCATCTATTTTACTAAAGATGAACAGTGACAGACAAAAGTCACATGACTCCGAATGGGTATAATTTTGACTATAATAAGTGGTAGCTTTCCACCAAATTTATTACTTCAAGTGAGCAGATTTTCACTGGGAGTAGTTTACTATATATTATTTTAATATTCAAAGTTTTATTCACTATAATTCACGTTAAAGTTAAATTAGAAAATTTCAAGCATGTGCCCAACATAACCTCACATATTCAAAACAAAACCATCAAATATGAGCTCATACAGCTTTATGGCGTATTTATGCCTCTTGTTTATAATATACTGCCTAAACGTGAGGCATTCTCTCCAGTGAATCGTAGATTTGTTTATAGAAAGATGTTTCATTGGAGAAACCAGCTGCTGAATGTTTTTTCTAAAATGGGTCGTATTTTATACGAACGGTCGTTCGTATCCACATCGCTATGATTTATAAACCGCAAAAATGTCAGGATATCGCAAAACCTATTCCTGGACATGCTATTTCCAAAAACCAGGTGAAAACAAAAGGAATTTTTACTCCATTGCTTTGATAAGCGAGGAAAGTGTATAGTTCCAGGTAAAAGACAGTCTAATGAATTTAGTTATTTCAGGTGACGTCACATCTTCCCATTTCTTAGACTTTCAGTTACAATTGTATTTATTATATCATCGTCAAAGAATAATCTGAAGTAGTCAATAGGTTTGCCATTATTGCCTAAATTCAATGTAAAGGATGATATCCACGCGAATTGAATATTTAAAGCATCAGTTTTTGTGTCAGTCAAATCTCATTATCAGACTGCATAGCTGGTGTATAGCAGGAGGTATAGAACTATTTGAGTTTACTTCATCAGAAGGGTCGAAATCGCTAAGTGATATGTCAGCCAAACTCGCTAAATGTACAGGTTTGTCCTCAGAAGGCTCACTATATATAATAGGGATGTCGTACCCGAGGGTACCCGAAATATATAACAAAAATATTAGCGTACATCGGAACATTCTTTACGCCGCGAGTTTTAAACTGAACTAAATTGAAATAGTACCTACTCTCCCATCAAAATCACACAGAGGATGTTTATGTTACTTCATCCCATACTGACGCGATTTAATGGCACTACTGACGGGTTGAATATTTCCGTGAAGGGGATTTATTATATGAAACAAGAAAAATTATGTGGTATGGGATGGGGTGATTCTGGTTATTACTGCATGGTTATGTTTTTTAGAGCTTATTCCTGTTGTTTTTAAGTGTTTATCATCTTCTTCGAAAAAGCCTGACTTACTAGAAATAACATAATTTACTAGTCGGATACCCGGGTCCTGAAAATATACCCGGGTTGACTATTACCCGGGTCGACCCGGGTACCCGCCGACATCCCTAATATATAAGGTCATCACGACTGGAAAAATAATTGTTTTCACTCAAAATATCAAATATCAGATAAACTAGTTTTTGAACTATCTTTTATATGTATACTTGTCATAACAGAAAGAGCAGCCAACCAGCCTGTAAATAAGCACATCCAGATAATAAAAATAAGCACCAAACACCTTATAGCATCAGGGAAATACCGTTTTTCTTCAAAATTCACTGTCACTTTACATGTACATGATTTGACATTTGTCTCGCAATTCAGCAGGCTGTTGATTTTAAATAAACATTTAGTGCAGGTACTGCAGGTACAATGGTCCATTGCAAAAATCAGCAGAACAGCGCAAGCCGACTTCGAGAAATTAACTTGTTCCACTGCTATTGCATTGCCAACTGCAACCACTTGACAGCTGCAACATGTTGGCTTTTCTCTAAAAACTATTCATTTATTTGCAACTTTAGACTTTTGTGCAAATATACACGGTAGCAGCTTTAATTTAAAAATGAAATGTCATATAGGTGTCCTAAGAAAACGCTTCACGTTTTAAATACATAAATAGATGGTTGACAATATACTCTAACTCAGCTTCAGAAGATTTTTTTTCATCGTTGGGAAAGGTCTTGACCTCTTACCCTTGTATTTCGCGTACTAGGGCTAACCGTAACACAGAAACCTTTATTTTTATAATTTCAAATAAATAAAGCAGTATCGACTTACCCAGGAATTACTAAATCCTTAGATGCACTCATTGTTCTTACTGACACAAGAAATATGACTACAACTAACTAAACACAGCAGTAAATAACAAGAACTGGGTGTACTAATAAATGCACATGCAATAGGGGATTCCCCGTATTCGTATTTCAGTTCTTAGAAAATACCATCCCTATCAAGCAATTGACATCTACATACCAAAAACACAACCAAATCGAATTAGCACAGTTCAAAACGTTTTCTACCTACATTTCACATATGGCGCCGCATATTGGTCACTAGCCTAGCAGTAAACTCCAGAAATGTTTGGACTAATTTTGACCAACTACATTCTCCCCAGTCCACAGATACATCGTAGACTTTCAGTACAGCCCATGATTTTAATACCACCATTTAAATGCATTAGCAAATGCGTCCAGTGTACTGGACTCGCTTCACCACGAAAAACCTCTCCGTCCAGTAGACTGGACGCTGCGCCGGTAGCAAATGTGTTAATGTACTTATGTTACACCCTGTATAGTGTGTATTGTGCTTAAATTGTATTTTGTAAATTTTATTACCATCCACCAAAGCGCACCAAAAACATTTGTTTTTCAACATGTAAAATTTATTCAAGTATTTTTCAGATTTCAGGGATTGGTTGCCATGTATCAGCGGATGTTCCCCGATCTCATCGTCGATGTGGAAGCAGAACTAGCCAGATATAAGAAATATGCAGAAAGAATTAGGCCGCATGTCAGAGAAACTGTTTCGTATTTAGACAGGTGTGTTAAGGAAGGCAGGAAAGTGTTGGTGGAAGGTGCTAATGCAGCAATGCTGGACATTGATTTTGGTGAGTAAAAATTATTTGTGTTTGTAGACTTGCTGTATTGTTTCTTCATATTGTGATATTTTTTAAGCTTTTGCATTATTATTATAGCAAGTGTGAGCAAAGAATATTTCAAATTTATTCTGTCATTGCATTAAAAATGTTTGATACGTAAATTTTAGGTTTCAAAATAATAAAATAAAAATCGTTAAGTATTACACATTTTGTGCAGCTAGATCTACAACAGGGCAATTGATTTATTTTTTTATGTTTATTTATTTGCATTAGTTCAATTTCATATTTTGAGGAGGATATAGACTAAATACATACAATTATTTGGTCAATTTAGATTTATGCGTTGCTGTGATATAGCAAATACTATAATATTTGTTTTCTATAGTTTTCCCTTTCAGGTACCTACCCATATGTAACATCCTCGAATTGCAGTGTTGGAGGTGTCTGTACAGGTCTAGGGATTCCGCCTACAAAGATAGGGGAAGTAATCGGTGTTGTCAAAGCCTATACAACGAGAGTTGGAGACGGTCCATTCCCCACAGAATTAGATAATGTAAGCATGTCTCGGCCAATGTACCTATCAATTCTATTCTTCTCTAATCTGTGTTGCAGGGAAAAGTATCATTTTCTTGTATTATTACAGGAAATTGGCGATCAGCTGCAGCAGCGGGGGCACGAGATTGGTGTCACGACTAAGAGGAAGCGGAGGTGTGGCTGGCTGGACGTGTTCTTGTTGAAATACACAAATATGGTCAATGGCTATACCGCACTGTGCCTCACCAAGCTAGATATTTTAGACACATTACCAGAAATCAAATTAGGAGTCGGTTATAGTTTACGTGGCGAGAAGATAGATTATTTTCCATCCAGTGTATCCGACTTAGCCGCTGTGAAGGTAAGTTCACCCTGCAGCAGCGTTGCAGTTAGCATGACATACGTAAGGTTCAGAATTTAAGATATTTGTTTGTCATATAGGTCGAGTATATCACAATGCCAGGATGGCTAACTTGTACGGAAGATGTGCGAGAGTTTAGTGATTTGCCGGAAAATGCTAAACGATATGTAGAGAAAGTGGAAGAAGTGCTAAAAGTGCCAGGTAAGGTTATTCCCGCTTATTTTTTCTTATACAGAGTGTATGGAGTTTATATTCACTTGATGTAGGCTGAAATGGTGCTTAATTTTCCAAAGATAATTCAAAATCCCATTTTTATATAATTTTTATTAGTGACTGAAAACGGTTTTTGTATATAGTTTGACTATTAGAGGAGTTGATAAAAGGTTCAAGGTCATTTCAATGCCCCCCAACTGGGGACAGGCTGCTATATGGACCTTGCGTTCCTCTTCAGCCAAGAACGGGAATTATAGGATAGGCGAGAGAAAGGAGGAGTGGAGAATGGAAGAAAGGCGAGGAAAGGTGGAGAAGTACTGCCCTGGCATTCGCCTCAGAGAAAGTACTCTATTGGCTCAGGAAAACCATCTAAAAACCCGAACCCGAGCAGACGGCCTTGGGAATCGAACCCACGACCTCTCGAATGCTAAGTATGCTAACCACTAACCTACAGAGCTCAGTTAACTATTAGAAACAACAAATAAGAATACAAAAATCTTGGGCGATAGCAAAATAAAATGCTGCAAGGCAACCATAGGCCGGACTCCATAGCTCAGTGGTAAGCATTCTGGCTACTGCTCTAAGGGTCGAGAGTTTGATCCCCAACCCCGGTGAGGTTTTTTAAAATAAAAAAAAATGCGGATGAAAGCCTCTACAGAATGCCATCATTCGGAAGTGATGTAAAGCCGTGGGTCCCATGTTACTACGATGTGTAGCATGTATAAGCTCCCTTGCTAAGGTTGGAACTAGTCTCGGCAAAATTCTAAGTAGGACTAAGGTACCTGGTATTCTGCATGCCTAGACCTTGCCATGGTGTTGGCAAAAAGGGCCTATAAAGGCCTACTTGCTAGATATAAGTCTCCCCAAAAATACCACAACAACAAGGCAACCGTAGAAAATCAAAATAAGGACAATCTGCAAAAAAGCGTAGTCCAAAATGAATTGTTGGAAATGGAAAATAAATATTTAAAAGAATTAACTAGTGGAATGAAAGATAAAAATAAAGTATTACAATTAAATAATGAATTACTACTGGATAGAATAAAAACCTTGGAACAATAAAAAACTATGAAAGAAGCAGGAAAAATAAAACCAGTGAATCCTAATACCGTAATTCAAGGGGAAAATAATAGGGGTCTTAACAACAAACCATCATATGCACGAACAGTGTTCATCAAAAAGGGGCAAGAAGATAAGATAAAAGAAGAAATAAATCAGAAAAATGACCTCAAAGTCAAGGATAACGGAAAGCAAAACCTGCAGAACAGAAACAATGAAGACAATTATATCGGCAAAGATGAATTTCAGGAAGTGAAATATAGAAAACCTAGGAGGAAACAAAAAGCAACAATAGGGACAAATAAACATGTGGAAATAGTATACTATGGATCCAGCGAAAGATGATCCCTGCGTCATCGTTACACGAAGTTAGCACAGAAATCGTTTTTGTATGCTTCACTCTCATTATTTGCGAATGCGACAAGGATAGCATAACATTAGCACGTCTCTGGGTCTTTGGGAGTGGATTTGACTAGCGCGGTATGCGTTTGTAAAATATAGTGTTGCCGACGTTAATAATAAATCCGTAGACTAAATAAAGATATTATCAGTAAACAGTAAATAAACTAGATATATTGGCAAAATTATTTTGAAAAAATTGAGTGTGGTTAAATCAGAAATTACAGATAAATGAGATTAATTTTACGAACAATTTAAGATTTTTTACAGATTTTTGTAAAAAGATCCGTAAGTATAGGCAACGTTGTATGCGTCCACAAACATATGATGAACATCTGACTTGTCCTTCACATTTTTCGAGGTTAGTTTTCCCGTACAAACGTTTTTTGACAGTTTTTGCCAACAATAAGCAGCAGTTCTTGTCAGAACTAATAAAACGTACGTCAGTGCAAGGCAAGACTTTGCGTTCGCAGTCTCAACAATTGTTGCTGAATCTGTTAAGTTATTTTGAGAAGGAAAAAGAAAATGGTGGGCATGTACTTCCTTTATTTTGTGTGCAAGAGGTATGGCACGTTAATTAATTGCTTACGATTTTATTGTACAATTACTTGTTTATTGCAGCGAGCAGCTGAGGCTTTAGGGATAGGCATTGCTACTGTGAAAAGGATCAAGGCTCGTAGTAGCAACCAACCAGTTTTATTTAGTTCTCGTAAAAAAAGAAATAGAAAACTGCAGACCTGCCCGAGTCTTTTAACTGGTCATCAAGGAAACTGTATATGAGATGTACAGTGAAAGTAAAGCGTACTTATCAAGTTTATTTGATTTTATAAATGTGAATTTTTATATTTATTCCAGAAAAACACATTACTCTCAAATCTTTAAATGATGAACTTCAAGAGTATCACATTCTAATAGGCAGAAGCAGTTTAAACGTTGTTCTGCATGACCTTGGGTTTAAATTTCTCAAATACAACAATCGTAGATCATTAGTTGAAAATGCAAATATCGCCAGTTTGCGTCTTCTGTGTTTAGAGATTCTCTTTTGATAAGAGTATTGCATCGCAAGGGTTTAAAAATGGGATACTAAAGCGTAACACCTAGTCCCTCTTACGCAAATGTTAACCTTACCTACTATCCTGTTTTTTACTTAACAAAGCTTTGATGACCAAATAAAGGCGAAATAGCCTTAACATAACATGCGGAGCAAATGCCGCATTCATCCGGTGTAACCCGAGGCATGTCCGGAGGCTACCGATGACAGACCCAGCACCAGACTCAAGCACAATCTAAAGGCACATTGTCTAAGATTAAAACATGGAAAAAGGTTAAAGGAAGAAAGGCTACAGAGCACAACTAGTAGCTAGCAAGATTAAGACAAGAATACAGAGAGGCCAGCACCACAGCTAAGAGAGCTACAAGAGGCGATAAAGGCAATGGATAGATTACCTCCCCATCTAGCACACGTAGCAGGGAAATTCAACAACGCACGAGAACCAATCGTGAGCAAAGAGCTGTACACCAACATCTAAGGAATTCTTCAAATGAACCCACTGTCGAAGAAATTAAGAAAGAAATTAACCAGCTAAAGCTTTGAAAACAGTCGGAACAGATAGTATACCACCTGAGCTATTCAGATTCAACGAAACAATACCTACAGAGTGGAAGGACGGTCTGATTATCAAACTCCTAAAGAGGGGTGATCTTGGTGAGTGCCTAAATTGGCAAGGGAAATTGTTAATATGATAAATAAAATGATTCCTACTATTATAACCAAACTGGCAGAGACCGTAGAACCCACCCTTCCCAATTAACAAGCAGATTCAGATCTCATCGAATACTTCATTTTTTTTGCGTTCAATTCCGGTACGTTTCAGTATCCCATATGCATATACTGATTTGTAACTTGTTGTCCTAAAAATTTTCTATCCTTGTTCTGTTGTGATATCAATGTTAATTCTAATTAGGTGCTTGATAATATATCTGATTGGACCATGGTATTTTAAGTGTAAAAACTTCCAAACTGTATTTACCATTGTATTTTATTATATAATAGTAAATAGTATTTTATTAGTTAATTTATATAATATGTATATTATCAAAATATCAAAAACCTTCTCTACCGTTAGGTGCAACGTATAAATAGATAACCAAATAACTACAACTTAACTAAAATAACAGAATTTACAATTTTCTACCAATAATTAAAATAACTTCATTCCCTTATACATCGTATAAACGCCTTGCCCATTCTTTTTTGATTTTTGGCGGTCTTTTCCCTTCACTCCAAGTCATTCCTTTTTCAATTAGGTTTTCTTCTACTTTCTTGCCCATAATTTTCTTGCTCTTCACCCATTCTTATTGTGTCAAAACCATTTAATTTGTTAAATAATAAAAATGAAATATGTATTGTTAAAGAATCCTGTGTCTTTAATTTTAATTAAAAGCCAAATGAAAGCTAGAACCGCATACCTAACCTCAAAAAGTATATTATATGACAACTCTGTCAACCTCAATTAATTGTCAAATTATGGATGCTGATTTGACTAGGAATTTTTTAATCTTATACCACACAGACAGCATTGATGACCAGGGATCTTCTTTCGTCGGATGCATAGTATTGTATGTTAAGAGCTGAAAGTGTATTCTTGCCGCTTGCGCATGAATATTGCTGGTTGAGACGAAGTCGAAACCAGCAATCATGCAAAAGTGGCAAGCGCACTTTTAGCTCGTAATATACATACTATTTTTTCGACGACTGAGCATATTATTAAAGGAAAATATCAAATTTCGTTTTATCGCAAAAATTAATTGACAATCAAGTTAACATTACTCGCGCAGTCTATGACATGTGACGCGATTATTTCCACAAATGACGGGCGTTGTCAAGGAAACATTCGAACGTGGCTACCTATTTTGTTCACGCGGAAACCCAAAACACTCGGCGAGCGGCAAAAAGATGAAAACGCACGCTCAGCGGCAAATGTCAACTTTCTGTTGTCAAATGACAGTGAGAAAAATCTACTTTCAATGTCAGTCGTCGAAAAATGATTTTTCATGAGTGCAAAAGAAACTCTGGTTGTACTTATACAGGGTTAAAAGAGCTTGCACGGAAGAAAAAATACATACATATAATTATGTTCGATGTTATAGAGAACTTGTTTTTAAAAATTAAGTTTTTATTAAACTCTAAAATTACACAAGTTACAAAACTAAGAACTAGTATGAGTTGACTAAACCGAAGTTCAATATCGACTGAACGCTAACATAACGAATCCGCTCCATGAAACCATCTAAGGACAAAGAGCAAAGTGTTTAGAAAAGTTTATGAATGGGGCATTCTAATTATGAATGAGGCGATCTAAAAGTGCGCCCCGGATAACATAAATCTTAAGTAACACATGGCATGAATAATGAATAGTTTCCCTTAATACATAAACGTGTCCTTTGACATAATACCTCCCCCCTTAGCTAAGAACGTCCTCGTTCTCTTGATCTCTTGGATTTGGAAGTGATGTCATCTGGATGGCATCTTCTTTTACCTGATACTTAAATATTACCGTCTTATACTTATACATAATGATACAGGCAACTATTAATGCAACAATTACGATGGTAGTTACTGAAAAATGAACAAAATGTAAAGATGGATGTAAATTAAATTGTGCTTTTAACGTTTCGGCCTCTTGTTTTAGTTTATCTAAATTATCTAAATGATCTAACTTTAATTTTATGCTTTTGGTAGCTATGTAATTGGGTTTTATAAGAGGAACATGGAAGGTAAAATTTTCACTATCGGTATTTCCGAAAACCTGATCTTCTATTATTAATTTACAGGATTTTTCAGCGGACAAAATGGCATTGTTCATGATAACAAAGTAATTAATTTTACCATTACATTCTTCCATTAAATTTACATTGCTTTTTGAGGAGATTAACAATTTCTTATTAGTAATCTGCGTATACAGTTTATAGTCATTATTAGCGGTTGCGTAAACACATTCACTGGGTTTTTTAAGAACACATCTGTCTATTTTTCCAGGTTCAACGCACACTACACTTTCGTCTATCATCTTGCACTTTTCATTAGTCCACAGTTCACCTTTAACGCTCAGGAGATGATATTTGAACGGTGGTATCAGCACTCTATCTTGCGAATCGGGAATAGGGTATAATTTGGTATATCGGAAGATTAAGGAATTAAGAATGGGTATCTTTAATACACAAGTGATCATCTTACCAGCAGAAATGACTTGAAATTGCGAGAACTTCAGAATTTTGAAAACGTGTATCGTGTCTAATTCGAGCAGTTCCTCCCTTTTATAGATAACTTTTAAATGGTCTATCATTTGCGACAATTCTACATCAGTTATAACCTCTAAATTTGTAATTTCTGTGAAAGCTAAAGAAATGGTTCTCTCGATAGTATTAACTATTCTTAATAATCTTTCAGCCAAATAATTATTGTATTGAATTATTAAGTAAGTTTCAAAAATGTGATTATATTTATTGATTTCTTTCTCAACTGAATAAATGTCTTTTTTAATAACTTTTAGGTCTTTAGAATACCTATCTGTAATGTGATTTGCGAAGGAGGTATAGGCGTTCATTTGTTTAATAACAACTTCTTGTTCCTTGAAAAGTGATTGTAGGTTCTTATGTATCTCTGTTAAATCGTTTTCATCCGGATTACCTGTTATAAATTTTAAACCTGTTCCTAGAAAATTAAATAATCCACGTTTTTCTCTATGATTGAATTTTGACAGCTTAATCTGAATTTCGTGGCAATAATTCTTTAATGCAGACAAGTGAGGGTAAGTAATATTATTTCGTGTTTTAATCTCGATCAAATTTAGATTGTTTAATAATTGTTGGTAACTTAAGTCTAATTCTGTCATGTTAAAATAAAAATAGAATTTGTGATAATGGCTTATAGTCTTTACATTTCCTAAGTCTTCTTCAAAGTACCCACTCGTTTTAATTTTGTCTATTTGAAGGCCCAGGATCTGGCTGGACAGGAGAATCCTGTAAAGAAAATTTCTTTCTTACTCGTTTAATTTTCCGTTTATTAATATTAGTTTTTCTATTTGATCTTTCGTACTTATTACTAAGGCACGTCTCGCATTCGTTTATTAAT
Source organism: Agriotes lineatus (assembly GCA_940337035.1). NCBI lineage: Eukaryota > Metazoa > Arthropoda > Insecta > Coleoptera > Elateridae > Agriotes > Agriotes lineatus. The sequence continues at coordinate 252,482 of CALNHX010000638.1, read as the reverse complement.
TTATTTATCCTAGTTTTCATATCGGGCCAGTAGTACCTACATTTAAGATGTTCGTACGTTTCCGTTACGCCGTTGTGATTTTCTGAATGGTATTCGTTAATTACTTTTGCCTGCTCTTCGGGGTTTTCTACGTCTAATGCTAAAATGTTACTCTTTGTAATATTAATTTTGTTATCAAATAAGTGTCGACAAATTTCTAAAAATTTTGGTTCAAGTTCTTTATCCTTAAAGTAGATGCAATATAAATTGCTTGGATTTATGAACTGCTTGATAAATTTTGAAAAATCTTCTAATTCGTTTCCTCTTCTGATGGTCACTAATAGGTGTTGTTTGGAAAAGGGTTTTTTAATGATTGTGATGAATTTGTCACCTAATTTAGCTATTATGCGATTATTGAATTGGTTTATTGGTTTTTCGGTAATTTGCATCGTGAATACTGGGTTCTCTACTGACGTATGTTGAGTATTTATGGTATCGCTTTCTTGTTCGTCAATCCTAACGTCATTATTAGTAAGTACATCGTCTGCGTCATTATTGGGCAATTCTACCTCTTCACCTATGTTCGGGAGAATTGACAATAAATCTAAGTCTAACTCGGGGTTTACTACTTCCTTGAGGTTTATTTCTATCCTTGAAAGGGCATCGGCTACTAAATTTTCCTTTCCTTTCCTATACTCCACTTTATAATCAAATTCCTCTAATCTCAAGCGCCATTTAATTAATCTAGAATTCGGTGTTTTGAGAGAAAATAACCACACTAACTAAGGGTTTATGGTCTGTTTCTATTATAAATTGTTTTCCATAAAGGTACGGTCTAAAATGCTTAGTGTTTTCTACTATTGCTAATAATTCGCGCTCTATGGTGGAATAGTTTTTCTCTGCACTGTTTAATGTTCTTGAATAAAAAGCTATAGGTTTGTTATTTTGGGATAAAACACCTCCTAAAGCTACGTTAGAAGCGTCAGTCGTTAGGCAGAAAGTCTTGTCGAAGTCAGGGTAACTTAATATGGGAGCATTGACTAACAATTCCTTACAGTGATGAAATGCTTGCAAGTAATTTGGGTCGTCAACATTAATTTTGGCACCTTTTTTCAAACATTTCGTAAATGGTTGTACAATCCTAGCAAAATTGCAGATAAAACGCCTATAATAACCAACCAAACCTAAAAAGGCTCTAATCTCTTTGACGGTCTTCGGTAGAGGGTAAATTTTTATAGCTTTTATTTTATCAGGGTTAGGTTTGATTCCATTGGGAGTAACGACATGTCCCAAAAATCCAACCTCTTTGCGTAAAAACTCTGATTTGTCTAACTGAACTTTTAAGTTATAATGTCTTAATTTTTCAAAGATTTTCTTGACGTGCAACATGTGTTCCTGAAGGGATTTTGAAAAGATGACTACGTCATCCATGTAAACAAAGCAAAATTCATGTAAATACTCTCTCAATACATTATCCATAACTCGTTGAAACGTGCTAGGAGCGTTTTTAAGACCAAAGGGCATACGAACGTATTCCCAATGACCGTTATCTACTGTAAAAGCCGTTTTCTCAATGGATTGAGGATCCATTTCAATCTGATGAAACCCTTGCGCGAGATCTAAGGTAGAAAAGTAAGTACATTTCCCTAAATTATCGAGAATGTCCTCAATTCTTGGTATCGGATACTTGTCCTCTATAGTTTTTTCATTTATTTTCCTGAAGTCAATTACTAAACGCCATTTTTTCTTTCCACTAGCGTCAGCCTTTTTCTTTACTATCCATACAGGTGAGCTATATGGAGATATGCTAGGTCTAATTATTTTATTATCTAGGAGTTTTTTTATTTGGTTTTGAATTTCCGTTTTTAATTGGTAGGGGTACCTAAAAGATTTACAAAAAACTACTTCGTCGTCTGATGTCCTAATTTTATGCTTTACTGCGTTGGTAAAGGTTAAGTTGCAATTCTCGTTATAAAATACGTCCCTATATTTTCTGCAAAGAGCTAAAATTTCGGTTTTTTCCTCCATGTTAAGATGAGATGTTCTTATAAGTTCGGATAAAGTTAAATCATTAGTTTCAGGATAGTTTCCCTGTAATCTTTCAGTAGTTTCCAAACTTGTAAGGGGCTCTACTTCTATCTGTTGATGAAAATTTATTTCCGTATTAAAATCGTAATCTAAAGGTATATGACACAATCCATCTTTTGAAGTAGCTATTGATTCGGGGATATGAACATTTCCTATTTTTAATTCTGGAATAAGAACGTGTCCCTGTTCTATGTTAACTGGAATTTTAATACTTTTACTGACATATTGCTTAAACGGTTTATAATTAAGCGGGTTTAAGTCAAAATAAAAAGGAATTACAACAGTTCCTATCTCTAAATTTTGAGAATTGTAGTCTATTTTCGCACCAAGCTTTTTGAAATCCTCGCTTCCTATTAGGGCGTCGAATCTCTCGTGCCATTTTATGATATGAAAGTTTATATTATTGTTAATGCCAAATTCCTTAAAAATGGGATATGAAACATTATTTTCGTCTGTAATAGTTTGTCCTAAGCTTTTGACACTAAAGGGTTTTTTGAAGAAAAACTCTTGAAAGTACTTATATGCGGGTCCCGGATTTAGAATCGAGTTGGATGCACCACTATCTATTAATATTTTTAAATCTAACTCTGGAATTATAATGAAGGGTAATTTGGGTTTACTGCTAAGAGAGTTTACGTCGAGATTTGTTTTTCCGAGGCTTCTATCTGAAAATTTTCGGATTCTTCGTAATATTCTGATTCTGAGAAATCTTGAAAATTGTCTGAATGTTCGTAGCCTTCGGTATTTTCGGGATTAATATAATCATTAGTTAATTCGTCAGGGGTCTCAAGGTTATATAGTTCTTCTGAAACGAAGTTACGCGGTCCCGTGGCTTGGAAGTGGTTTCTAAAATTATTCGTCGTACCTACAGGGGGTTTGACTGTGTTATTTGTTGATATGGACATCAGGGTTGGTTTATAATTGTTCGTATTGTGTGAAGTCGGTTTAGTTTTAAAAACCTGAGAATTTGTTGGAAAATTCCTATGTATAGGTCTACTTTGAATGTTAATTGGTCCTCTCGGGAATTGATTTTTATTTGGATAATTACTGACGGCAAAATTTGGTTGTTGATTATATGAGAAAGTAGGCGACTGATTAAATGGAAATTTCGGTTTTTGATTCTTATGAAAATCTAACTGCTTCTGATTGTTTCTAGCTGGAGTTTTACTTCTAACGAAATTCATAAAACTAACCTGTTGTTTATAGTTGTCGTAATCTCTAAGTTTGAGTAAGCAGTCTTCTAGAGAAGTTACGGTTTTATATGAAATAAAAGAACGGTATGGTTCTAATAAACCTACCTTAAATGTATCTAAAGCCTTTTGATTGAACATATCTACTTTATAGTCCCTCAGAGCTTCTTTGTCTTCGCGAATACTTACATGCTCTAATAGTTGTTGCAGTTTATATTTTATGTTCTCGTAGTATTGTTCGTAATTTTCATTTAATAATTGATGACAGGTAATTAGGTCGTTTTCTAACAAACCTTCATTCCTAGGATCTCCGAAACGATTTAAAAGAGAGGTTTTTAGTGAGCTCCATGTTTTACAATTGGAAATTACTAAAGTGTCCCTAGCTACACCAGTTACCTTCGCACAACACATCTCAAATAAAAGCCTATTAAAACTACACATTTCCTGGCCTTTTTCTTTGTTTCCATAAATGTCAAAGAATTTTTCGCTTTGCTGTATGAAATACGATAAATTCCTACTACCGCCCTCATACTGAGGAATCATTTCCTTAGCTAAATTAATTTCAGTAAAATTAACAGCCATTTTTGCTTGACTTGGATTTTCTAAGCCAACTTCAATTGAAGAATTTAAACCGCTTGAATTAGCACGGCTCAAAGGTGATCTTGAACGATCTCTAGCGTTATTCATAAAAATATTTAAACAATCACTTGTATATCACTAGGTTAAAAGGATATCACTAAGTTAAAAGGAATATTTTTTGTTCACTTACAAGAATAGAGTTGCCAATAGCATTGTCCTGATGTCGGGATGCTTAGCGGGTTACCAGGTGAAGTCCCACGGCGGTGTTGGTCCTTCCGGTACAGGTGGGTGAAGCGCCTTCCTCGTTGCTCTACCAGTGCTAGTTTGTAGGTGAGGTCCGTCGACGGTCGAAGGAACTCAGCAAACTTGGAATCGCAATGTTGAAGTCTTCAAAATTATTTGTAGGTTTCGGGATGCCCAATTAAGATTTAAAAATCAACGAAACTTTTTATAAGAGTCGTTTGAGCATCCTGTTCGCAGCGCCAATTATGTTCGATGTTATAGAGAACTTGTTTTTAAAAATTAAGTTTTTATTAAACTCTAAAATTACACAAGTTACAAAACTAAGAACTAGTATGAGTTGACTAAACCGAAGTTCAATATCGACTGAACGCTAACATAACGAATCCGCTCCATGAAACCATCTAAGGACAAAGAGCAAAGTGTTTAGAAAAGTTTATGAATGGGGCATTCTAATTATGAATGAGGCGATCTAAAAGTGCGCCCCGGATAACATAAATCTTAAGTAACACATGGCATGAATAATGAATAGTTTCCCTTAATACATAAACGTGTCCTTTGACATAATAATATATAAAAGAAAAAACAAAATTAAATGATCAGGAAATTTGGATAAAAGAAATTCCAATTCCTGGAGATGGACTCAGAAGGTATATAGTAACAGCACCTATACAAAGGAAAGAGAAACTATATGACTCGAGTTTCTGGCCAAACTGAGTAGGAATCAAAAGGTTCGACTTTGACAGACACAAACAATTTCTTCAAGATATAGGTGAAGAAAAAGGGGGTAATTTTTAGCAAAGCAAATAGGTAGCGCCGCATTAAATGGACAACACAGTAATATAAGTCTTATCCACCAAAATCTTCAATCTTTTGGAAGCGCTGTTAATGAATTAGAAGAACTTCTAGAAAATCACCCAGAATGTCATTTTATTTGTTTAACGGAACTTTGGAAAACTAAAGAACAATTAGGGGCATATGGCCTAAGTAACTTCAATCTAGTGGCTAGTTATTGCAGAAAAAAAGAAAACCAACATGGGGGCTGTGCAATTTATGCAAAAATCCAATTAGATGGAAAAGAACGAACTGACATCCAACAGTTTTCAATTAGTAACGAAGTGGAATGTGCGGCTTGTGAGTTTATAATTGATAAGGAAAAAATTATTGTGATATCTATATATAGACCCTCGGGAGCAAATGTAAAGATTTTCTTAGATAGATTTGAATGTATATTAAAAAAAATTCTCGAAGAAAATTGTAACGTAATAATAGGAGGTGATTTTAACATAGATCTTAAACAAGATTCTATAGATAAGTTCAGATTCTGTACTTTGATAAATTCCTATGAGGTTTATCAACAAATTCATGATTATACTAGAATAACGTCCACTAGTAAAACATGCATTGATAACATCTTAACTAATATGCAAAACTGTACACATGCAGAGGTTTTACATACAAATATTTGAGATCACTCAGCCCAAATCTTAACTTTCCAAGTAGAAGTAAGATCAGAAAATGTGTTCATTAGAAGAAGGGCTTTTAATGAGGAGAAAATAGAGGTATTTCTAAATAGTCTAAATGATGTAAATTGGAATGAAATATTCAGTATTAAGGAAGAAAACGTTGAAGAACAATGGGAGAAGTTCTTATGTGTGTTCTTACAAAATTTTCAATTATATTTTCCTTTAAAAAAGTACAGAAAGAAAAACCGAAAAATGATAAAATATTTGTAAATGACCCTGAAATACAAAAATGTAAAAAACGGTTAAACATTTTATATACTGTTAGTAGAGTAGATCCAAGATTTGAAGACTGTTATAGAGAAATTAAAAAAGAATACAATAAAAAACTTGCCATGAAGAAATCTGAGGTTTTATGATGAACACATCAAAAACTCTGATAATAAAAAACTGTATGGCAAATAGTAAACAAAATAAATGGTAAAAATAATAACAACAACAGTGAAATTTCTGGAGATGCAAATAATTTCTTAGAATTTCTAAAAGATTCGATAACAAATCTAACTTCCAATGCAGAACACAAATCTTTTGTAGGTAATCTTTATATATATAATTCTTCTGTACGTGTGTATGTGACTGTACTCTTCCTAAACGGCTTGACCGATTTTGATGAAATTTTGTGTGTGTGTTTGAGTGGGTCCCTGGATGGTTTAGATTCACAATTGGAGTCGGTAGGTGGCGCTGCAATCGGGTTCTAGGTTTTTTTTTAAATTTTTTGACGAATCTCTTTTTTTATTCTTTTTAAGATTTTTCGTGTATCAGAACATATAACCCCAAAATTTCACCCCCCATCACCCCCCAATATTTTTTAAAATAAAAAAAATCGAAAATTCGAAAATCGAAAAAAACTTTTCTGAACCTGCTAATATCAGGCAAACCAAAGTTCGGGCAGGACAACGTCTGTCGGGTCCCCCAAATTTCACTCCCCCACCGCCCCCCCAATATTTTTTAAACTGAAAATCTTTATATATACCGGGTGTCAACGAATTTATTAGACAAGTCATAACTTCTAGAGTATTAGGTGTATCAAAATGAGAATTGGTATAGGTAAATGATACAGGGAGAGGAGAGTTTTCGCATATTTTTCACTTTCCGGTCACTTCCGGTTTTACCGGAAATGGCTCCGATACCGAATTTTTAAATAGAACATTCTGTATATTTTTGCATATTTGGATTTCTGCGACAATTCTGGATCAGAATGTGACATTTTAAAAAGTTTTTAAGCCTACTTGATTTTTTTAGAGCCACTTTTAAAATGGCATCTAGGTGGCCATGATCGGACGCAAACTAATCTAAGGACCTCAGGTGATGTCAGAAAATTACAATCGCAAAATTTTAGTAATTAGTATGATAGATAGGAATAAGACAAGTTGGCAAAATCACGTTTTCTTGTCTAACTATTTATTTTCAAATGGCGACCCTTTTTTGACATGCACTTTCCGAAAAGAGGATTTTTTGGCGAATCTAACGATACTAATTTATTTGCGATTGGATTAAAAATAAGCTCATAAGTTAAATATTTCTAAGCAAAATACTGGATAATAATTTATTTACTTTTGTCAAGTGTGACATGGATAAGTTTTTAAAATGTCACATTCTGATCAAAAATTGTCTCAGAAATCCAAATATGCAAAAATATATAGGGTATTCCATTTAAAAATTCGAAATTGGAGCCATTTCCGGTGAAACCGGAAGTGACCGGAAAGTGAAAAATATGCGAAAACTCTCCTCTCCCTATACCATTTACCTATACCAATTCTCATTTTGATACACCTAATACTCTAGAAGTTATGACTTGTCTAATAAATTCGTTGACACCCGGTATATACGAGCCCTAACCACTATATATTCGGCCATTCCAATAATTTTATTTCCTTCACGTAAAAACAGAATTTTATGATTGAACAAAATGCAATTAAGGTACAACATTTTCTTTTCGTTAAAACATGATAAGAGATCTTCGAAATCCTTAATCCTTAATCCGCGAATGCGGTGCCTTAATTGTTCTCCGTCCACTCATAAAATCCTGTTTTACGTTAGTAGAGTAAAATTATTGAAATGGCCGAATATATAGTGGTTAGGGCTCGTAGTTCTTCTGTACGTGTGTATGTGACTGAACTCCTCCTAAACGGCTTGACCGATTTTGATGAAATGTTTTGTGTGTTTGAGTGGGTCCCTGGATGGTTTAGATTCACAATTGGACCTGGTAGGTGGCGTTGCAATCGGGTTCTAGGATTTTTGAAAAAAATTTTGAAGAATTTTTAATTTTTTTAAAGATATCTCGCATATCAGAACATATAACCCCAAAATTTCACGCCCCCTACCACCCCCCAATATTTTTTAAATTAAAAAAAAGAAAATTTTAATATCAAAAAAACGTTTGCTGAACCCGCTAATAGCAGGCAAACCAACGTTCGGGCAGGACAACGTCTGTCGGGTCCGCTACCCCTTAGAGAGTGAAATGGGGCAAATAAGCCTAAAAATCGATATGTGTGTCGTTATTGAGGTTTTTGGGAAGTTGATTGCGAAAATGGCATTTATTTTTAAGTCCAATACGATGGACATAACATAAAATTAAAACTTTATAGTGGTGAAACGGGGTTTTAGAGACAAATTATTTTTGGTTAGAACAACGTTTGCCGGGCCAGCTAGTGTAGATATAAATATGAATTCAATGTATGTAAAACCTTAAAAATAAGATGAGTTGTGGAACAGACCAAATACCGACGAGAATAATTAAACTTTGTATTCAGCTAATTGCTGAACCACTGGCTTTTATAATCAGCAATTCTTTTAAATATGGTATATTCCCCACTCAACTTAAAACGGCCTGTGTAATACGTGTTTTTGAAAAAAAGGATCGTACCCAAATTAGCAATTTTCAACCAATTAGTATCTTGTGCTCTTTCTCAAAAATCTTTGAATCTGCAATGTGTAATAGGTTGATTAGTTTTTTCAATTTGTGTAATTATTTAAGTTCAAAGCAGCGTGGGTATCGCAGAGGTAGGTCAACGCAAACTGCCGTCTTTCAGTTTCTACAGAGTACTGTAAAATGCTTGGAAGATAAAGAAATAGCTTTGGGTATATTTTTAGATTTATCTAAAGCCCATGATGTTTTGGATCACGCGATACTGCTGTGGAAGCTGGAAAACGCTGGGGTGCGTGGATCTGCTCTACAGTGGTTTAAGACGTACTTATTAGATAGAAAAATGATTGTTACCATCAAAAAAGGAAATAATATTGTATATTCGGATGAAGGAAGAATAAATATTGGTGTACCTCAAGGGAGTATGACAGGACCAATTTTATTCATCCTTTATATAAATGATCTCGGTAAAAACATGGTAAATGACATTTGTACAATTACTAATTATGCGGACGATACTAGCATGTTAATTAAGGCTTCAAACATGATTGATTTAACCTCTATTGCAAACAATGCATTTAAGAACATTAGGGAATGGTTTAAAATAAACAAACTCATACTTAATGAACAAACAACAAACAACATAGTTTTTAGAACAAATTATGCTAGAGAAGATATACCAGAATGTGTAAATTTCAATGGATGTCAGCTTAAAGTTAGTCAAAACACTAAATTTTTGGGTGTATATTAGGGTGGAACGAAAACGGCCTTTTTTATTTTTTTTTAAATTTTAGTTTTCTAATAGTCGACAAAAGTTGCCTTTTAGGTTCAAAAAGAAGAAAACAAAATTTGGTTGTTATACTACAACATCTTGAGGTGCCGCCAAGAGCTTGAAGTTTGTAAAAAAATTTTAAAAATTGAAAAATTATAGACTGATAAATTATTTTTTATGGTTTTGTCGTACATATAATGTTACAAAAGATAGTTGTAAATACATATATAAGCATTAGAATTGGAAAAAAAAAAATTAATTACAAAATATATTAATAATAAAAAATATCTTTTAATGTCAAAAAGTTTGTATTTTTGTTAATTTTGAAACTTTTGAGAACTATTGTTGTTGTTACAAATAGTAGTAAATAAGGTTGAAATAAAAGCTCGTCAAATCAACTATATATTTTTTTATTAGAGCACACGTAAAAATATCATAATACACTTTTAAAGACGTTGAAAGTTCCTTTTTTATGATTAAAAAACCTTTAATAATTACAAATGTTACAGCTGCAAAATGTTTGTTTCTACTTCATTGACACATTAAACTGTTTTTTGTATCAAATTTTGGCATGTTCTCACGTGAGTCAATTTTTGCTCTTATATATCCTTCTCTTGCGATTGAACCACAGACATTTTGAGCCGGTCACCAGTTTCAGTGTTTTTTCCACTGCTTGCGTGTAACAAGGAAGTCGGGGAAAGTCGACTTTACTATTTGGTTGAGCTTCAGATGTCTTCTGTATAAAGTTTTTGAGAGAGTGACTGGAAACATGTTTTACCAAGGGGGGTTCAGTGACATCATTTTCAGCCCATCAGATCATGTCGATGTAATCCTTTGCGTCAAAGTTTATCTGTGGAACCTTAAACTTCCTGACTCCGCCTCTACTTTCTGTTCTTGCTTTTAAAGCACGTCGTAAACCAAGTTCGATTACTTGTTTGTGCTTATCACATAGCATGGACAAAAGGACATTTTCTGCAGCAGCAAAGTACCCATTTCTTTGAATAACCGGGTCTAGAACGTTCTTAAGGTTTTCAGTTGGATTTTTAGTTGCCACATACAATCTAAGTATACGGTTTGCTAAGCCACCTGGAGTGAGGAAGTTTTCCACGGTTTCTTAAAGATAAATTTAGCTGGCAATTTCCACTTGATACAGCGATATAGATATCCAATAAATACTACTGATCTGTACTTAAATCATTTATGTTCTCCAAAAGAGGAAGGTTATTTTCAGTTGGCAAGAAGGTAACCACAGGAAGATTAGCACAGTTTTCCAGCTGCTGAGCTATTTCGCCTTTAAACTCATTGGGTCTCTTTGTTTTACCATCTAAATTACAAAAAAGATGTCGCAAAGGTAGCTTATTTCCATGGAACAAACAATTATAAATGTCTTCCTATTTCATTTTCCATCAAAGAAGTCACACCATTATTATGTCCAGTATTTACAACGATTCCATCACACCCAATAGTAGTAAAGTTCAAAAGTTGTTCTTTGTGTTCCTCTATCTTCAAGAAACTCTAGTATACTGTCTGCTAAGTCTTTTCCAGTGCCAGATTTAGGTGTTACGTGGTCTAAAAACTTTGAGTTTGGTTCCTCTATTAGTGAAACGTGCTCTTCTAAAATAACTTTTTTTTGTACTAGTTCCTTTCTTTTCTTGAAGAATTGTTTTGCCTTTTCTTCTATCAAAAAACAATCCTCTATTTTTGCTTATCTGATCATAAAGGCTGTCATTAATGAGATCTCTTAGATTCTTTGATCTTGCTCGTCTAATTTTTATCCTGTCTATTACTTTGGTTTTGTCTTCCCCTGTGCTTACATCCAAGTCCCCCCCCCCCCCCCCCCCCCAAACATCCGCTCCGGCCATGACTTATGCTCCCGGATGCCAATGCAATAGTTAAACTGTCTTTATCTTTCTATTCATATTAAAACGCCTATTTGAAACTTTTTACTGCATAATCGAGACACATAAAAGAAGTTGCAAAAAGTGTGTTTTTATAAAACTTTACCGCTCTTTGCGGCACCTCAAAACATAATGCAAAAAGTTTTTAAAAAATTGTTTGTATTGTTTGATATTAAAAACTGCTTTTTTGACAATATTTGAAATAAAAAAAAATATTTGACAGCACCTTAAAAAAAACTTAAAAATATAGCGAAAATTGCAATTTTATTAAACTTATCGTCCTTGCGGCACCTCAAGACGTGCTCCAATATTTTTCATATTTTTGTGTAATCTTATCTACACGAAAAGGCAACTTTTCCGCGCTATTACAAATTAAAAATCAAAACTTGTTTTTTTCGTTCCACCCTAGTGTATATATAGATGGTGTATTAAGTTGGGAGTACCATGTAAATAACTTACGTAATAAACTGAGTCAAGTTTGTTATAGCATTAGAGTGCTTAGCAAGCATCTAAATGTTTCAACATTAAAAACTGTATATCACTCAAATTTCGAATCCAGATTTAAGTATGGCTTAATATTTTTTGGGATGTGTAAGGATATAGAGAGGGTATTTGTAATTAAAAAAAGAGCAATAAGAATCATGTTGAATATGAGACAGTTAGACTCATGTAGGGGCCAATTTAAGAAATTAGGAGTTCTAACAATAGCAGAGGCTTACATAAAAGAATGTCTTAAGTTACTCATATGCAATAAAGAGTTGTTTCGGCAATTTGAATCAAATAACATGTGGGAATCTAGAACAATAGACTATCAATATCCTAGACATAGACAACGCAAACGGAAAAATCTGGTGTGATACACGCACACAACTTCCTTTTACAGTGATCTTATAATTAGCCAAAAATTTGATTTAAAATGTTTTAAGCATTTGTCAAAATTTTTCAAAAATTACAAATTCTGCAAAAACGTTACAAAATAGAGCGTTAGTTGAAGAGACATATTTTCTCTAGAATTTTAAGCTGAATTCAAAAATGTAATAATATACCGGGTGTTCTATTTAAAATAAGAGTTAATAAAAAAAATAGACAAAAAAACAAAAGAAACCCATTTTAGAAGTATTCAACTGGAAAATCACCTATCTCACATCAATACACAGTCAAAATGTAATGAAAATGTAAAGTTTAAAAAAAATCGTTAGAGCCGTTTTTGAAAAAATCGGAAAAAAATGGAAAAATCACAAGAGTAAACACCTACTTCCGGTTATGCGATTTTTTTCAAAAGCTTGCTGTCTCATATACATAGTACACAAAACATATATATGAAGTTTCAACGCCATACCGCTTTTCGTTTTTGAGATATTCTGTTCACAGGCAGACACACAGACAGACAGACACACAGACAGACAGACAGACACACAGACAGACAGACACACAGACAGACACACAGACCAATGAAAAAAAAATGTTTTTTGGGATCAGGGGACTCTAAAACGTGAAGATCTGTTGAAAACTCAATTTCGAATTTTTGGGGTGAATCCAATACTTCCTTTATTGTAAAAGGAAGTAAAAAGGAGTGATGTATATGTATATGAAATTATTTAATAAGCTGCCTCTAAATATTAAAAAATGAGAAAGTAATGCAAATAGTTTTTTTAAAGAAACTAATAAATTGTTAATGAATTTAGAACCGTACACGATAAGAGAATATTTAAATATGTAATATTTACCGGGTGTCTTAAAATGAATTACATCTAGTATGCTTTGAATTTCCCATAATGCAATCTAAAATTTTACTTGAAATTGGCAAGACTGTAAGTGAATGTCAAATTTGAGGTTAGCAGGTTATGTTTGGTGTCAGTTTATGTCAAACCTGACCCAAAACCTAACCTGCTAACCTCAAATTTGACATTGACTTACAGTCTTGCCAATTTCAAGTAAAATTTTAGATTGCATTATGGGAAATCCAAAGCATACTAGATGTAATTCATTTTAAGACACCCGGTATATAGGCCATTCAGTAAACACAAAAACATATACATTTTTTACTTCCTTTTACTATAAAGGAAGTATTGGATTCACCCCAAAAATTCGAAATTGAGTTTTCAACGGATCTTCACGTTTTCGAGTCCCCTGATCCCAAAAAACGAAAAGAGGTATGGCGTTGAAACTTCATATATAAGTTTTGTGTACTATGTAGATGAGACAGCAAGCTTTTGAAGAAAATCGCATAACCAGAAGTAGGTGTTTACTCTTGTGATTTTTCAGTTTTTTTTAATTTTTTCAAAAACGGCTCTAACGATTTTTTTTAAACTTTAAATTTTTCTTACATTTTTAATGTGTATTGATGTGAGATAGGTGATTTTCCAGTTAAATACTTCTAAAGTGGGTTTCTTTTGTTTTTTTTCTATTTTTTTTATTAACTCCTATTTTAAATAAAACACCCGGTATATTATTACATTTTTTAATTCAGCTTAAAATTCTAGAGAAAATTTGTCTCTTCAACTAACACTCGATTTTGTACAGTTTTTGTAGAATTTGTAATTTTTGAAAATTTTTAACAAATGGTTAAAAATTAAAAATGAAATTTTTGACTAATTATAAGATCACTGTAAAAGGAAGTTGTGTGAGTGTATCACACCAGATTTTTTAAAGTTGGCATATATGTAAAATTTGTCTGCTAGGGATTCTGTATTTTGTTTTGCAAAGGTTTCCATACCTGCATAAAGGTGACTTTGAATTTAAAAATGGCAATTAGTAAATATCATTAATTCAGTGTCAAAGTACATACTATTCTAGAAATTCTTGGCTGAACTTTTATAAAATGTACTAAAAATACCTATTAATAAATGCTACATCAATAGTATCCAACACAGTATTTGTTTAACATCACAAAATTAGTTATGGCAGATGCTAATTAAATGTCACACTCTTAACCTATTTGTTTTAGTAACTTTTTGTAAGTACATTCCTAGACAAAAGATGCATTTTGGAAGTACACTCATGAAATTTTAGAAATCAAAGGCTACTTTGTGTTTTTATGTTTAGTGAACAGACTATACAGTGTGTCCAAGATAAGGAGGGCCAGTATGGGGATCTCGGTAATGGTAAGAGATACAAATTTGGTTAAATGGGAAGAAAGTTGCGCAATTAAAGGACTAAAAAAATGACGTCTATAAATCCTTGATATGATTTTTCGTTTTTGAATTATCTCAAAAAAACCGAATTTTTGGATTTTATTTTTTATTTTTTTCTGGCGTTAATATTAAAGTTAGAGCGAAACTGATTAAACTTCTTTATAGCAACTTTTAGTGGACTTAATGATTACGTTATCAATTTTTTTATCCGACGTTTCGTCTTCGAGAAACCATCATCAACTTCATTTTTTTAAATACGGTTCTGGTTTTTTGATGCCAAATATGCAAAGCCCTTGTTACTCTGAATTCAACAATGTACCACATATTATGATTTAATTACGTTTCGAGCTTTTTTCTGATCATCATCAGAAAATTTGTTAGATACGGACCTGCATTTCTCATAATTTAATAAAATAAGTTCATACAGTAAGATAGGCGTTTTTAGATGCCGTTAAAATATTAAAATGCACATCATAATTCTGATACATTAATTTAATAAGCAACCAATAACTATTAACAATAAACAACAAATAAATGAACAAAAGATAGGCAGAAAGAATGAGAAAACGAGCCTTGAAACAATGTAATAGGTATTTAACGTTTTGAAATAGAAGAAGAACTTAGAAGATTGGTTGTTGAAGCCTTTCAAAGTATAACGCCAGTATTGCTGAATAATGTTTTAGATTCTACAGTTAGATGTTATTTATGCATGGAGAATGATGGCAACCTTTTTTAATACCTTCTGTAAATTTAATACCTATTAAATGGTTTCGATGTCCGTTTTGTTATTCTTTCTGTCTATCTTTTGTTCATTTATTTGTTGTTTATTGTTAATAGTTATTGGTTGCTTATTAAATTAATGTATCAGAATTATGACATTATGATGTGCATTTTAATATTTTAACGGCATCTAAAAACGCCTATCTTACTGTATGAACTTATTTTTACAAAATTATGAGAAATGCAGGTCCGTATCTAAAAAATTTTCTGATGATGATCAGAAAAAAGCTCGAAACGTAATTAAATCATAATATGTGGTACATTGTTGAATTCAGAGTAACAAGGGCTTTGCAAATTTGGCATCAAAAAACCAGGACCGTATTTAAAAAAATGAAGTTGATGATGGTTTCTCAAAGACGAAACATCGGATAAAAAAATTGATAACGTAATCATTAAGTCCACTAAAAGTTGCTATAAAGAAGTTTAATCAGTTTCGCTCTAACTTTAATATTAACGCCAGAAAAAAATAAAAAAGAAAATCCAAAAATTCGGTTTTTTTGAGATAATTCAAAAACAAAAAATCATATCAAGGATTTCTAGACGTCATTTTTTTAGTCCTTTAATTGCGCAACTTTCTTCCCAGTTAACCAAATTTGTATCTCTGACCATTACCGAGATCCCCATACTGGCCCTCCTTATCTTGGACATACTGTATATGTAATATACCGTAAAACGGGGCAACTTCGTCAGGGTTTTTGTACATTTTCCGCGCTTGAACCATATAGGATTTTTTTAGAATAACAAAATGAAGTGATACCTACCAGTTTTAGAGACGGACAATTATTATCCGTCCTTTGGTTTTTATAAATAACGTTTATACGTCCGAAAAATCGCTAAACAATTCCTGACGAAGTTGTACCGATTTTTGGACAACTTCGTCACCTAACACAAATTCGTCGATAAACGAAGTTGTACGTTTCTAGGGACAACTTTGTCATGGTAGATAACTAATTTTGGTAACTTTATTATGGTACATAAATAATTGCATCATTTAAAAACAAATTTAAGGTTATATTAAGGCACAAAATGACTTTGGGTTAAATTGTTTCTCTCCATGAATCCCACCATGAAGACTTCACCAGGAAAGTTGTCTCGAAAAATGACTGCTTTACGTTCTTTTTTATCGAGATAGCCTTTTATAATCAGTCTTATTTCTAACTTTGTTAATGGATAAGACCAAGCTGAAAGTTGATTTATGGCACCAACAATTTCCGACTCCTCCAAGGTCGTTAAGGCTTTTGGGTGGCCTACTGATTTAATGTGTCTACCATGCCTCTTGTCTTGAAGCGTTGTTCGCGGTATTCCATGTTTTTTGCTGGCAGCAGACACCGAGAGGCCATTTTCAATATCCTTCAGTGCGTCTTCAACTAACTGGGGATCATAACGCTGGTAACTCCTACCTTACAACACTTTTCTTTTATTCTTTGGCATTATTAAAGAAATAGATATACTTTCGACGTAAACACAACGGAACCGAAACGATAACTGTAGATTTTGAGGTTATACTTACATAATCGTACATCGGCTGCCTAACTGACGAAGTTGCCCGCGATGACGAAGTTGCCCCGTTTTACGGTATAACTTTTAGGCCGACATCCATTTGTTCAAAATTTCTCATTACATAAATAATTGTATAGTCCATTTACTTGACATCTGCACTGTCAGTGTCAAAATTAAAAAAAAATGTCTTGACTACCTTAAAAATAATGTGTTTTTCTACTCCCGCATGTATATATTCTGTTTTCTTCACAATCTACAGAATGGATATGTAGGCAATTGTAGTTAACTGAACGTATATGATTTCATATCCACACAAGGGTGGATATGAAATACACCAATCACAAACCACGTTAGTCGTGATTACCTAGGCAACTTTCATTAATTGTTTGTTTTGCAATGGGCACGCCCTGCTGTGCCCTGTTTGTGGCAAACGTGATTTTGTTGTAAGATATCTTATTAATTAGCGTTGAATAAATTTTCTTTTAATTTCCAATTCTTTTCCATTGATAGGTCGTAGAAAAAATACACTGTACAACTCGAGTGGAATGTCCATATCGCCCTCGGATAATTGAGCACTCCGCCTACGGCGTCGTGCTCAAACTTTATCCTCGTGCGATATGGACATCATATCCACTCTCGTTGTACAAACTACTATTTTTATTAGACTGTACAGTAATTTAATTGTTTAAATGTGAAAAATAGCAGTGGTGCCAACATAATGTCAGTTTGACAGTGCAGATGTCAAGTAAATGGACTATACTTTGTATTGAAGAATTTTTTTTTTCAAATAAAGATTACTTATTATTATTATTATTATTATTATTATTATTATTTTTGTCCTTTCTTTAAAACTTATTCTTATTTTGTACTTCTTTCTTGAATTCTTCCTTTAGTTCTATAGTCAGCATAAGGCAGGACTCTGACAGAAAAATTACGTCGATCGGTAGCGATCGTTCAGCATTTCAAATGCATTTACTTGAATGCATCTACTCTGAAAACGTCGATATCGACTGTGCAGCTTGAAATCCAAATCGACCGGAAAATTTTGTTACTGGACGATGGTTGGCGCTTGCGTAGTTTAGTGCAAACTGCACAGAACGATACTCAATGCGCCCTAAACTGTATAATCATGTGGTAACATAGCCCCAAAGTTTGTTTTTGTTTTCTAAAATTTCAGACTGTGACTTGACATACTATAGAAACTAAAACACTAGAACATTTTGAGGTTATATGTGTTTACGTGAGAATAATGACCCTTTATGGACGTTGGATGCTGTACGACTCCGACGGATGTTCGCCTATATTTCAAGCGATTGTGGGCGATCGTAACCGTTCGATTGCAAAAACTTCCTAGCCTGTCAGAGTCCTGCGTAAAGTGGTCGCTCCCTATTTCCGGACCTCTTCTGATTCTGACCTCTTACTCTTCTGCAGTTTCCTTGTTCTATCAGAGATTCTACTTGTGTGTGTCTTTGTGGTTAAATTTTGTATTTGCAAAACACCATCATGTTTTGCTATGTTGTACTTTGGATACGTTTGTTGTAACGTGTATTGGTTCTTGGTCGGGCATTTATTTTTGGTCACAACTGCGATATACCATATTTGCTAATTTTTTATTTTTGTTGCAGTAAAATGGATCGGAGTTGGAAAGGGACGGGAGTCGATCATCACGATACACTGATGTCAAGTATCTGGGCCAGACCACTTTTATTTTTAAGTTTTACTTTTTCCGATGGTTTTATTCTTCAAAGATATATTTTAACTAGCGCTGGAGCTCTTCGGCTCCCAAGAAGTATTCGTAAGCTGTTGCTGTAGGTCTGGCACCTTTTAACCCCTATGTTTTACGATAAGTTAGTATTGAAATGTGCAAGATGATTGCATAGTCTTATCCTACTACTCTATGTAGCGTTTGCATTTGATGAGAGGTAGTTTCGAATCGTTATAGTACTTATTTTTCTGTGAACTTTTAAAATTACTACATTGCGACTTAAATATTTTAACGCATTTGAGCTAAATTTTATGCAGCAAATAGTTGTAGATCAAAGCGGCAGTCAATGCCCTTTTTGTTTCCTAATATATAATGTCAAAATAATTTTAACTGTGAACATGAAGAAATGCAAGATTAATTGGTTATCATGTTTATTTTACTTCGTCGTGTATTGGACGTAATGGTCCCTTGCGTTTATTTTACAAGCAGTTAATAGTTGGTGCTGATCGTTGTGTTCGCGAGACATTAAACTGTCGCTATTTTATTAAAACTCAGGCTCTAATTTACTGAAAATTTCTTATTGTAATTAAAATTTTATCAGCCTTGTGTACTCTAGTTATGCATCTTTTATTTTTAAGTATTATGCACAACACTTGTGTACAGTGCTATTGTTAGTTTGTAAAGCAATTTGATCGTACAAAAATTAAATCTTGTTACAATTAACATTGAGAGTTTTATTTATTTAATGTGGTTGCAGCATTAGCAAGAGCTCAGCTGTGCGTTGTTTCTCATTTTGTTTGTTCATGTGTAAGAAGGGGAATAGATTTCATGTTTATCTGTATATTAATTAGATTAACAAATGGAAGCGAAATGAAATTTTACATTCTATAGATAAAAGTGAGATGAGAATTGAAATATTGAAGCAGGCGTTGGTTTTGATAAAATGACCGCAAGTAGACTGTGCAGAATATCTGATCACAGTAGAATCTTTTTGCGGATATTGTAAATAACAACTTTTCATAGAAGGTATTTTGGAAATGAAGCTGGTAAGTCAAAGTGTTAAATGCACGTCCTGGCAGAATGGCTGTGAGTATGCCAAATGTCCTGATTTTAATCTTGAGGGCGACTGCATGGCGTATCTTGAATAATACGTGTAATAGAGAGTTGAAATAATTATATCTTTTATTATCAGCGTTTCAGCATTGTTCAATATTATAAACAAATTGTAGTATATATTGTTAGGTTGGCTTTAAAAATATTAAATTTCATTTTATTACTAAGGGCCTAGGCCTCGGTACCAGTTACTTTCTTGTAATTGTTTTGAGGTCAGAAATAAAGATTTATTTATTATTATTACTTAAAATGCTAGCTTTAAGGATTGAATTATACAAATTCTGCCCTGTGGAGAATAACATGCTGTTGGTAACTGTCAAAAACCCAATCTTTTAAGTGTTGTATAGCCTACATTATTTTAGTAGTGGAGTAAACAAGACTTTAGAAGTCTCCAATTCTATAATTTGTTATGGGTAGCGCTCTAATTTGGGTAGGTACATGGCATTTTAAATGTTTTTTATAACAACAATATAAATCATTTTTCGTGGGATATAAGTAGTGATAAGAATTTCTCCGGAAGGAAGTGTTTTCAACTGTTGTGTATATTTTTTTAACTTTTTTGGGTTGTAGAACACGTACAAATTTTTGCCCAAGATTTTGGTAACACCATATACCTATAGGCCGTTATTTAAAGACGTAAAATATGTAAACTAATATTACAGTATGGCTATTGATTTACAGTACTGAAACGGTAGGCCTACTTTTGCTTAAACCTCTAACAAAAAGACCGTTTTGCAAATAGAACGCGTATTCACCACACGTACGTATATGACGTCATTGTTGGTAGCAAACTACCAGTCGCATTCGCCGTGATAAAATTTGCCTAGAATCTAACCTAAAAAGTTAGGATTATAATTAAGATAATAATTAGTGTTAGAGACTGAAATTCGGTTCCTGACCTGACATGACCATTCCAAACATATAACTTTAATAACTTTTTTCTCTATCTCTTACGGTTTGGCTGCTGAAACAGCGTCCCAGACAGACAAAACAGCGTCCCGGACAGACACGTCTATTAGATAAAAGATTTTAAGTGAAAAAAGTTTTAAATTTTCAGTACTATAAATTAAGAGCCATACTGTATTATCAGTGATTGTCAATTATCCGTATTATAAAATGGAACATCAATCCTGTATTTTTGACATGATACAAATTGAATCTGCCCAGGGGTGTCGGACACATGCGTAATTTTATTTACAAATCGCGGAATTTAAACTTTCTAGTATTTGAGATTGTCGTGCTGCTAAATTACACGCGTACACCACTGAACTTATTATACTCTCTTCACTATCGTCCCGGATTGTCAAAAATAAGGCTGCCAACTATTGAAGGCCTCAATGCGGGACATGGTTATTATGAGCGGAGGGGGGGGGGGAGTTAAACACAATATACAGTGTGTACATAAAGTATGGAATAAATTCATTATCTAGAAAAGGTTTTCGGAAAAATCCTCGGACACGTCAACCTTTGTTTTAAGATGCGCATCTTTTGACGTTCTATTCCCATTGGTGACATCATTACTGTTCCGGATATGACGTCATCGACATTTTTTTCAAATGGCAACCTCTATTTTTGACAGCGCCATTTGAAAGAGCATATTTTTCTGCATACAGCACATCAAAATCTTTGTCATGTTACATAAGGAAATTTTCGAGAAAATTAATGTTATAACGATTTAATTAATTTTAATTAATTTATTTTATTCAGTTAATTGAACAAACTAATTAAGTGTTGAAACTGAAGTCCTTCCTAGCTTTGTAAAGGTCTCTTTCTAAGTCATAAAAAACCACTCTTTTTATTATAGCAAAAAAGACATTTTATCCACAATCACCTTATAATTGAAGTTTTATCCACACTTATGAACCGTCTAAAGTACCACTTTATCCACTAGTGGAATAATGAAATTACTTTATTTTATTAGTGGGATAAAACCATGTCACTTACTACTGCAGTGTTGGTAGCACTGTCAAGCTATGCCAAATTCGAAATTTGTACGTTAAGTTTTGCGTCAATCTGTGTCAAATAACAAACAAAACTTAACCTATTAACCTCTCGAATTTGACATAGACTGACAATACACTTCAGTACTGCCAAACGTATAACATTTGATCTTTCGGTACTTTCCAAATTGTCACTATGACTTTTCATGGCTGTCAATACAAAACGTATGTTTTTTACTTCCTTTTACGATAAAGGAAGTATTGGATTCACCTCAAAAATTACAAATTGAGTTTTCAACAGATCTTCACGTTTTAGAGTCCCCTGAATTAATTAGTTTGTTCAATTAACTGAATAAAATAAATTAATTTTAAATCACTATAACATTAATTTTATCGAAAATTTCCTTATGTAACATGACAAAACTTTTGATGTGTTGTGTGCAGAAAAATATGCTCTTTCAAATGGCGCTGTCAAAAATAAAGGTTGCCATTTGAAAAAAATTTCGATGACGTCATATCCGGAACAGTAATGATGTCACCAATGAGACTAGAACGTCAAAAGATGCGCATCTTAAAACAAAGGTTGACATGTCTGAGGATTTTTCCGAAAAGCTTTCCCTTTTCTAGATAATGAATTTATTCCTTACTTTATGTACACACAGATATCTTATATTATAAGAGCTGATGCCGGCCGTCCGACCGTAAGCACTGGCACGGGCGCATGCCGAGCGTAAGTACAAGTGGCGAGACCGTCAACAGCAAGCATTTCGTTTCTTTACGCTGGTAGGGCCGCACGTAGACTGGCTACCAGCTTAAGCAAGCATTTTTATTGTTAACCGTTTCTTTACACTGGCACGCGTTCTAGTATAATAATAGTTATGTATGGTACAACTGAATAAAGAGGCATTTTATCCATAAGGGGCAAGTAAGATAATTTCCCCGAATGGATGAAATCATTTTATTCACGTGTGGCATATAAATTTTTTTTGCAATACCTATATTTAGTTATATAAAATTTTGAAATTGGATAAATAATTTCAAATAAATATCATGTTACTTGTTTCTTTACTAGTTACCACGGTAGCACGTATCTATTTTGTTAGTTGCTATGGATTATGGACTATTTTATTCACTAGTGAATAAAGTAGCATATTATCCACACTCATCCTTATAATGTTATTTTATTATAGAGATTTTCGTAGATAAAATACAACTTTACAAGTAAGCATTGAAAAAAAAATACTGCCCTTTACTATTATTTTGAATAGTATATCACGTACCATGACTTGTAAGTGACACTATTCAGATCGAGAATGCAGTTTGGGAAAGCGTAGAGCCAAGGTTTCGTAAGCGTTCGAGACTAAGAAATGCGGGACTAGCGGGACGCATTTGACGTTTTGCGGGACGTTTTCAATGCAGTATTTGAATGCGGGACTAGTACTGCTATTACGGGACCGTCCCGCACAATCCAGGACGGTTGGCAGCCTTAGTCAAAAATGACGTTTTATGGTAGCACTGTTGAATTTCTGTTGGTTTTTTTTGTTACTACTAGTTTGTGTTTGTAACTATGAGGGAGGTCCACATTTTCCAGTGGCTTTACGTGAAATTGCAAATTCTTTTTTAGAAATAAAGAAATGTGTTACACATATTGGAAACTATCTTTTATTGAGAACATACAATATAATATGTGCAATAAAACTTGATCTGTTTCCTTCTTGGTTTACCCAAGTGTTCAAACTAGTTTGATCATGGGTTTTTAGCAAATAGTGTGAAAATAATTGAAATCAAGTAAACACAAAGGTTCACGCAATTAGTCCACAAAAACTGCATAACTTGCGCCAGATAAGATATTTGTCAAGTTTCTATGTCGTGATAACAATTAAATGTAAACGACACATGCAATCGAGTGACAGTTCCGTATTTACAAACAGACACTGCAGTTTTACAAGTGTAGTGTATCGTATATCAAAAGTACAACCGGTGCAAGTTTGCGAGGCTACTAGGTCAAGACAACAACTCAAGCATTTAGAATTACGTTAGTTAAAACACATATGATTATAATTTTAATAATAGGTCGTAAACACGGCACACATTTACTGTATATATAGCTCTGTGATATGTTTTAGAATTCAATATACCTTTAACCACGAATGTATATTCATTGATGGGGACGCGAATACAGGCTACAAATGTTTGTAAAGAGTTGGCATGCCCTGGCCCTCTCACCCTATCTCTTAACAACAAAATAAACTCCATCTCCTGTCAAATAAAACTAAACTGGTTTTACAACAAACATAAAAGGTGCTAAGTTCCAATTAATTTTGGCCACATCTTTTACACCAAGACATGATAGGTATATCTCCTACATAAACCAAAAACTTATAGAAACTAAACATTTGTCTGAATATCACTACAAAGGTATACCATTTTAAAACAAATGTTTAAGTCCTTATGCTAATAAGTGTTAATTTGTAAATTACTTACAATATAACTGTAAAAAAATAAATCACACATCAAATTAAATATTAAATATCTAGGCTGAATAATTGATTAAAATGGTACTTGGAAATTGCCTATGGACAAAATAAAATAGCTATTTATGCAACAAGTGCTAAAAGTTGACGTTTATGAACGAGACATGAAAATTATGAAACGAAGCCGAAGGCTGAGTTTCATAACATGTCTCGTGCATAAACGACTTTCAGCATGCGTTGCATACAATATTTTATCTACGACCTTAATTTTACTGTTATTAATCCATAAATATCGATTTAACAAAGGTTTGCATCTACGACACTTCTAATTTATGTCATAATATACAGTAGACCATGCCGTGCGGGCGAATGTTTGCGAATGACAGTAGTCAAGGTCAGTTACGAAATGTAATTATTAATACTCCACATTTGACTGTATTTATTACATAACGCTTTAATTATTTCAAAAACTCTTTACCTGTAATGCAAGAAGCAACTAGAATAACTTTACAACTTCACTTCCAGTTCGAAAATGTAGTTTTATAACCTCACTTCACATTTAGCACATGGGCTAAAAGTAAACAGCTGATCTCTTTAAACACGCTAAATTATAAAACGTCACTTTTAGTGAAACAAGATAGCTCTAAAAGGCCTACTTTTAGTGGTGGTCGTAGATAAAATGGTTTATACAAAATTGTTCTTAAGTTTCATTGGTTAAAAACTATTTTACAAAATTTGATATTATAGAATTTCGGCTTTGATCAATCCATTACTGTATACCATTTTAAAACGAAGGTTGAAATCCTTATGCTAATAAGTGTTACTTTATAAATTACTTACAATACAATAAATAGCAGGAAGTGTGCAGAATATAAAACACACATACACTGGTGCTCATAAAAATGGAATACAGGTATTGCAACCGATTTTTGTAATATTTAGTTGGTATGAAATTGTTTGTTGTATTAAATTACGAGAAAATAGTTAAATAAAAATATCATATAAAATAGTTATTTGTTTCATTAGTACAAAAAATGCATGATTTCGGGACAAGTAAGACAGATCGCCGGACGACGCGCAGCGGAGTCCGGCGAGTCTTACGCGTCCCGAAAACGCATTTTTTGCACGAATGAAACATACTATTTTTTCTCCAACTACTCATAAATTCGGTAATATGACTTATTATTTAGAATCAAACATTGTAGGTTATATTGTAGAACTGTCATGGCGCAAATAAACAAAAACTATACGGGAAAATTAAACAATAACGACGGCGATTGCCGAATATTGCCGAAGCGTTTGTTTTTTATTTAAAATTTACCATGTAAAACCCTATCTTGCGACCATTTTTGTACTAGTGCAAATATGAATCGAAAAGTGTACGGTTGCCAAGGTAATTGGTGAACATCCCGAAATGACTTACTTTTTATACAAAATTATTCGACAATATGGCGTCTTATTCGTGTGGTTGGAGAAAAAATTTATTTTATAATGCGAATAATATGACTTTTGAAATCAGTCCAACAGTAAATGTATTCATTCCATTTTTATGAGCACAAGTGTACCGGGTGTCTCAATAAGAATGGCTCTCGGCCCTATCTCGAAAAGTATTTGTCATAAAGACTAGGGGTACAAAAATTTATGACTAAAGCGGCCAAGAGAAAATGCTGGAAATTATTTTTAAGTTTCTAGAACCGCATTCTTGAATTTTAAATCCCGTTTTTTGAGAAATATTCTTATATTACAGATAGCTAAAATGGACACCGTTTTAAAGCTGAGATAAATTCGATTCCTTTTCGTTACATGCTTTTTGCTCTATCTCTTAAGGGAAAGTGGTGGGGGGTGTCGGAACATTTTCAGAAATAAATGTCAATAACTTCAAAATGGCTGAACGGATTTTGTCAAACTTAGAGTCGTTGAAAAGGGCTTTTCTTAGGCTATCAACGCTGTCTTGGGCGGATTGATTTAGATTGCTTCTAGAGTGCGTTTTGCGACAACACTACAATTGAAATAGATTTTCTCAAAAAAATTTAATGCAACGATATCACTTTTATTGCAACAAAAGATAGCCAAATAAGGGTCTAACACGCTAGTGAAAACCGCATTTCGATATTTCTTTCCTAACCTAAAATTCAGTAAAATAAATTAAAAACTTGAAATAATGTCGTCATTATTAAATCCTATTTATCGTTCTTTTAGCAAAATATATATACTGTTAAAATACCAACATTATATTTAAAATGTCAATAATAATTAATACTCATTCAATATGATTGAATGTTGCACTTCTGTCCACACGAAATTTGTTTAGAATAAATATCGAAATGCGGTTTTCACTAGCGTGTTAGACCCTTATTTGGCTATCTTTTGTTGCAATAAAAGTGATATCGTTGCATTTAATTTTTTTGAGAAAATCCATTTCATTTGTAGTGTTGTCACAAAACGCCCTCTGGCGGCGACACAAGCAATCTAAATCAATCCGCCCAAGGCAGCGTTGATAGCCCTTTTCAACGACTCCAAGTTTGACAAAATCCATTCAGCCATTTTGAAGTTATTGACATTTATTTCCGAAAATGTTCGGACACCCCCCACCACTTTCCCTTAAGAGATACAGCAAAAAGCATTTAACGAAAAGGAATCGAATTTATCTCAGCTTTAAAACGGTGTCCATTTTAGCTATCTGTAATATAAGAATATTTCTCATTCTAGAAACTTAAAAATAATTTCCAGCATTTTCTCTTGGCCGTTTTAGTCATAAATTTTTTACCCCAAGTCTTTACGACAATTACTATTCGAGATAGGGCCGAGAGCCATTCTTATTGGGACACGCGGTGCATGCAACTGAACAGTCTCCAGTGTGTTTCACTTTTCATGGGCATGTATCACAGAAAGTACCCAACCAATTTTGTTCAAATTTGCAAGGAATGTATATACCCTTAGTGCCACCCAGGACACAAGGACACATAAGAATGGGTCCATAGGCGTCCGTATTAGGACGAAAAAAAGGGGCTACTTTTTTACAAAGTAATATTAGCGATTTTTTCCGGCCAAATTTTTTAACATAATCTTAATCCGCTCTTTTGAAAACCTTTGTGGCCAAATTTTCATGCAAAACTTCCTATGCGTTAGAAATACAGTGTGTCCAAGATAAGAAGGGCCAGTATGGGGATCTCGGTAATGGTAAGAGATACAAATTTGGTTAAATGTGAAGAAAGTTGCGCAATTAAAGGACTAAAAAAATGACGTCTAGAAATCCTTGATATGATTTTTCGTTTTTGAGATATCTCAAAAAAACTGAATTTTTGGATTTTCTTTTTTATTTTTTTCTGGCGTTAATATTAAAGTTAGAGCGAAACTGATTAAACTTCTTTATAGCAACTTTTAGTGGACTTAATGATTACGTTATCTATTTTTTTATCCGACGTTTCGTCTTTGAGAAACCATCATCAACTTAATTTTTTTAAATACGGTCCTGGTTTTTTTATGCCAAATTTGCAAAGCCCTTGTTACTCTAAATTCAACAATGTACTACATATTAATGTTTAATTACGTTTCGAGTTTTTTTCTGATCATCATCAGAAATTTTTTTAGATACGGACCTGCATTTCTCATAATTCTGTAAAAATAAGTTCATACAGTAAGTTAGGCCTTTTTACATGCCGTTAAAATATTAAAATGCACTTCATAATGTCATAATTCTGATACATTAATTTAATAACCAACCAATAACTATTAACAATAAACAAAAAAGAAATGAACAAAAGATAGACAGAAAGAATAACAAAACGAACATCGAAACCATTTAATAGGTATTAAATTTACAGAAGGTATTCAAAAAGGTTGCCATCATTCTCTATGCATAAATAACATCTAACTGTAGAATCTAAAACATATTATTCAGCAATACTGGCGTTATACTTTGAAAGGCTTCAAGAACCAATCTTCTAAGTTCTTCTTCTATTTCAAAACGTTAAATACCTATTACATTGGTTCAAGGCTCGTTTTCTCATTCTTTCTGCCTATCTTTTGTTCATTTATTTGTTGTTTATTGTTAATAGTTATTGTTGCTTATTAAATTAATGTATCAGAATTATGACATTATGATGTGCATTTTAATATTTTAACGGCATGTAAAAAAGCCTAACTTACTGTATGAACTTATTTTTACAAAATTATGAGAAATGCAGGTCCGTATCTAAAAAATTTTCTGATGATGATCAGAAAAAAGCTCGAAACGTAATTAAACCATAATATGTGGTACATTGTTGAATTTAGAGTAACAAGGGCTTTGCAAATTTGGCATCAAAAAACCAGGACCGTATTTAAAAAAATGGAGTTGATGATGGTTTCTCGAAGACGAAACGTCGGATAATAAAATTGATAACGTAATCATTAAGTCCACTAAAAGTTGCTACAAAGAAGTTTAATCAGTTTCGCTCTAACTTTAATATTAACGCCAGAAAAAAATAAAAAATAAAATCAAAAAATTCGGGTTTTTTGAGATATCTCAAAAACGAAAAATCATATCAAGGATTTCTAGACGTCATTTTTTTAGTCATTTAATTACGCAACTTTCTTCCCATTGAACCAAATTTGTATCTCTTACCATTACCGAGATCCCCTTACTGGCCCTCCTTATCTTGGACACACTGTATATTAAAACGCAAACTTGAAAAATACCGTTCATTTATTTCGTCATTTTTGGAATAATAGCTGAGTTTTAAACATTACTTTAACTGTTTTCGTTTTTCTAAAGTGTGATTATCGCTAAACTATAGTTTTATCGCTTTTGTTAAATAATTTGCTTGGAATTACAAATTTGGCCACAAAGGTTTTCAAAGGCGCGGATTAAGATTATGTTAAAAAATTTGGCCGGAAAAAATCGCTAATATTACTTTGTGTAAAAGTAGCCCCTTTTTTATTCCTAAGACGGACGCCTATGGATCCATTCTTATGTGTCCTTGTGTCCTCGGTGGCACTATACTTTCCTTGCAAATTTGAACAAAATTGGTTGGGTACCTACTTTCTGTGATACATGACCGTCCCCATGAAAAGTGAAACACACTGTATAAATACATAAATAATAATAACTTCTGTACTACATTTCTAAAACTTAATTTGGAGTATTTGGTGATAATCTGGTGTCCTCATACTATGACAGACCTGAAAGCAATTGAAAAGTAAAGACATTTTTCCGATTTTTATATTACAAAAAATACAGATGGTTTGCTGACTACCAGTTTATTAGATCTGTGAATTTGCATCATGAATTTGAAATTTCAAAACTTGACACTCATAGAAAAATTTAGAATTTCTTACTTTGTAATAATTATTTATTATCATTGTATTTTGAAAGGTAATCAATAGTGTAGCACTGTAAACTGTAATTTTATTTATTCATTTATATTTATATTTCACATTCACGTAATTAGGCAAAACCAAAATGAATTTTAAAATTAATTCAGTATAAACAATATAACTAAAGCTATTGGTTTTGGAATAAAATTAATATTGAATATGTTTTCCTAATTAATGCACCCCTTACGGCATCTGTTTGTGTTTTGGCTATATTAAACCACCGAATACGGCAATAGCACCATAGAATTAATTTAATTAATAAAGTGGTATGGTTTTTCTCCATTATGGATGATTCAGACAAACTATGTATATTCAAGGAGTTAAATAATTTCCTACAAGAGATTAGTTCGGTGGATAATCCTAAAACAAATGCTTTGAAAAAGTTTTTTTGCCTTGGTAATAATTGGCAAATTAAGCATAAATCTGTTTTTTTCCGCATGTAAAGAAATTATAAAAACATCCTTTGATGTCTTTACCAAACCCCCTTTAGTTTTCTTATTCACTAATAGCATGCACGAATCATCCATGAAAGAATCAGTTAAACACTCTAAGGCTAAAATACAATGTGTACATTTACGTTTCTTCTTTGCCATTCTTACAACAAAGCCGCTTATATGCCACAATATTTTCTGTCAACAAAGAGGAATCTAGAATTGTTGATATTTCTGGTATATCCTTCTCCTCTTCCTCTTTATTATTATTATTATAAAATACAGAGTAGACGGCCAAAGTGGCCGATTGGACTCATAATATACATTGAATACACATTGACAATATACAGATATATAAATATAAATACAAACAGAGATACAAATGAAAGTTCATATGGGCCATACAGGTAAATCAAGGCGACATGTACGCGTCTAACAAGTTTTTAAATACGTTAACATTTGCGGAATCGAGGATATGCGCCGGTAAGTCATTCCATACCGATACAATCCGATTGGTAATAAACTGCTGTCTAGGTAGTCTGGTACAGCGCTCATTCACGAGTTTGTACTTGTGGCCCCTCAGATTGGTGTTTCGGCTGAAGTGAAATATGGTACCCAGGTTGCAGCTGTAATGGCCAGTGATGATTTTATAGGTTTCGATCAGGTCACCTCTTTGACGTCTGATAACTAGGGTGGACAACCCTAGGGTTTTCAGCCTTTCAGGATATGGAAGCGGACGTAGAATGGGAGAAAGTTTTGTAAATCTTCTTTGGACTTTTTCTAATAGATCAATATCTTTCGCAAAATATGGATTACGGTTCACAGCACCGTAGTCTAGGATGGGACGCACGTAGGTCGAATATAGCTTTTTCAAAAGCAACGGAGACAGGTTTTTAAATGAGTGTGATATTTGATATATCAGAAAGTTTGCTTTTTTAACTGTACTAAAGACGTGGCTACCCCATTTCAGGTCAGATGTTATGGTGACACCAAGGTCGATTTGTTCGGTCACTGGTTTTAAGGGAACCCCGCCTAATTCATACTGCACTGTAGGATTGTTACGACCAATATGCAAAACCGAGCATTTATCCGCGTTCACTGTGAGCAACCACTGAGTACACCACTCGCTAATTTTGTTTAAATCTTCTTGGATGACATGTGCGGCAGTCAAAGGGAAGTTGAACAATTTGGTGTCGTCCGCAAAAAAACCTGAAGTTGAGGTGATAATGTTTGGCAGATCGCTTATATATACCAGAAATAAGATGGGCCCCAGGACTGATCCTTGGGGGACACCGCTTAGAACCGGACATTGATCGGAAAGAGTGTTCTCAACTCTAACTGCAAACGAGCGATTTCTCAGGAAATCCTTAATCCATACCAGAAGTTGTCCTCTTATACCATAGAATTCGAGTTTGTAAAGCAGACGTTCAATGGGCACACGATCAAATGCCTTTTGGAAATCAAGGTATATAACGTCAGTGGGGATATTTTCATCAAACGCTTTAGTCCATGAGTCGACACATTGGAGAAGATTAGATATCACGGAGCGACCAGGGATGAAGCCATGTTGACTAACAGGAATGACGTCATTGTCCAGAAGAAACTTAGTAATTTCTTTAGTCACTATCTTCTCCATACACTTACAGATAACGGACGTTAGGCTAATTGGCCTATAGTTGGCAGCAAGCAGTTTGCTTCCTTTTTTAAATATAGGTACAACTGTGGCAGTCTTCCATACCTCAGGTAATTTGCCTTCATTGAAAGATTGTTGCATGATTTTGGAAATTGGATGACATAGACTTTTGGCGCACATTTTTAGAAAATACGGTGAAATAGAGTCGGGGCCTGGTGATGCCGTTGCGTTAAGATTTTGGAGCTCCTTTAAGACATTATCTGGCGTGAATTCAACTGAAGTTAAAGAAGCAGCGATTCTGTTGCAGTTCAGGAGTCTCGAATTGTTCGGTAATGGTTCGTGAATGTAGGAGCTGAGAAAGTGTTGAGAGAATATGTTCGCTTTTTCTATAGCCGACGTTGCAAGTTCATTTGTACTAGGATTCGTAAGGGTTATGTGTGATACACGAGTTTTTAG
The DNA here is from genome assembly GCA_940337035.1 of Agriotes lineatus. Taxonomy (NCBI): domain Eukaryota; kingdom Metazoa; phylum Arthropoda; class Insecta; order Coleoptera; family Elateridae; genus Agriotes; species Agriotes lineatus. Next base: position 220,823 of record CALNHX010000638.1, on the reverse strand, counting down.
CGATCGGTTAATGTACTTGAAGAAGGTCTTTGCATTGGAGGAAGTGATAATATTATTTTCGTAATTAGATCGAGCTAACTTGAGTTTCTTCGTGACAGTATTTGACAGTGAACGGTAACGCTGGTAGTCAACTAGTCTATTAGAACGTTTGTAGGTATCCCACCACTTTCTTTTTGCTTTTATAGTCAACTTGATTTCACTATCAACCCACGGCTTATCATTAGATCTTCTACACTTGCGCAGCGGTATAAATTCAGAAGTGATGTGTTCGATAAGGGAAATTAGAGTAGACCAAGAGGTCTCGATGTTATTTTCCAGTGGAATATTAGAGTCATTGATATAATCATTGATTATTTGGTAGTTGGCAGTTCGGAAGTTTCTAAAATAGTTTTGTGAACTTTTGGAGGTAGGATTTAAAGTAATTTCTAGTTTTCCTATGATTACGCTGTGATCTTGTTCGGGATTAATCTCTATTGGGAGGCCATATTTCTTTAATAGGGCTAAGGTCGGTGTAATTGTCCTTTTAGGTCCTACAGAAAGTTCTAACGTATCCGTCGAGTCCTGGCTAAGGCAGTTACCATTATTATTGTGTGTTTCGGCGTGCATTAACTACTTCTCTTCTGTAGGTCGTTGAGCTTTAAGTAATAATAAAACACATGTAAGTACTGTAAGCAAATTTGCAAATTGTAGTTGAAGTTTTACATACTGTATTGCACAAAAGAATAGTTCCAGATGGTCTAGGCTCAACATATATGTTAGCAAGTACTTAAACAAAGAGGTATCTGATGCCACATATTGAGATGGTATTTAGCCCGTTACTCAACTCTGCTTGCAGCATAGATAAATAAAGCAAGTCAATAAAGCACAGAGCTGGGGTAAATCAGGCAACTGCAAGAAGTTACATCAGAAATTTTAATTCATTACTACATTGGTAAAGCATTGTCGATATTAAATGGAATTACTTCAGAATAAATGGCAATAAGGCAGAGCTCAATTCGTAAATTAGAGTAACAGAAATATCAATTAGCATAAATTAAGAGGTTGGTGCAAAGTAAAGCCAATCAAAATTCAACAAATCTATCACCAAAGAGTTTATTACATGCGTGTTAAATAAATTTACATGTCAGTATAATTGAATAAGTACAGTTCTATGAACTTTAAAAAAATAGGTAAGAAGGACAGAATGTTCTCAATACAGTGCAAAGAGAGCACAATACTAGATCAAAGAAGGCTATAAAAATGGAACGGTAATATTTTACGTCGCGGAGAGGTTTAGCCGGGCCGGCAATTTGCGATAGCACGGTGACTTTCTTGTGCGTTATCAAAGCAAGCACGGATAATTTAAAAAGGTTAACAGCCCAAGTGGTAAAAGTAAATAAATACGCTAAAGGCGAAATAACGGTTTAGCTAAATACCACTAGCAAGGATGGTTTCCGAAAACGGATCGGAAAGCGAGGATGAGAAGAACCAAATGAAAGAAATAAAGAGCATGTTTACTCAAATAAGCGCAAAATTGACATCGATGGAGGAGAAGATAGACAAGAGTGCAACAGAAATAAAGGCGCTAAGGCAAGAGAACCAAAAATTAAAACAGATAATTAGGGATCATGAGGAGAGACTAGAATTGGTGGAGAAGGAAATAAAGAAAAAAAATGTAGTAATACAAGGAATAGTGGATACTGAGGGAGAAAGGCAAGAGGATACGAAAGGAAAGATTCAAGAGCTGCTGGAAAAAATTAGAGTAAGCAGTAATGTAAATGCAGATGTAGAGGAAATACGGAGGCTGAGGACTTTCCAGCCAAACAAAAAAAGGCCAATCCTGGTTAAATTTCTAATGTGGGATAAGAAAATGGAAGTATTTAAGCAAGCAAAACTCTTAAAAGGATCAGATATATGGGTTAACGATGACTATACAAAAAAGGTCCAGCAGGACAGAAAAGGGTTGATCCCTCACTTAAAACGAGCTAGGCAACTAGGGCATAGAGCATTTCTTAGAAATGATAAACTGATTGTAAACGGAACTGCGTACGGAACGGAATATTTTGCAAGGGTAGGAAATGAAAATAACGACGATAAGAAGCGTACGGTTAGCGAACGGTCCCCAGTGAACGACGAGCTTAATCAACAATTGAAAAATAACAAAAACTAACCAAAAAAACTATTAAACGAATGGAAAAGGACGGACAATAATGACGACGATAAAGGCGACAAATTGGTTATGCAAAGTGGAAATAAAAAGAAGCAAAGGAGGGATTTTAGGTTAGCAACGTGGAATGTAAGAACGTTAGCAGAGATAGGAACATTAGAAAATTTAATAAAAGAAATAAAGAGCTACAAACTAGATATTACTGCTATACAAGAAATGAGGTGGAAGGATGGGGGAATTATAGATTATGAAGGATATACAATATGTTATAGTGGGGCGGTAAAGGGAGGATTTGGAGTGGGTTTCGTGATTAGTGAAAAATTCAAAAGCAAAATAATGGATTTCAAAGCGGTCACTGAGAGAATGGCGATTTTGAGATTAAAAGCTAAGTTTTTTAATATGACCCTAATTAATGTACACGCACCAACTGAGGACAAGGGAAACGAGGAAAAGGAAAGCTTTTACGCAACTTTAGAAAGGAACATGGATAAAATAGTGAATCATGATATTAAAATTGTGTTAGGCGACCTAAATGCGAAGGTGGGAAGAGAAGCGGTGTTCCAGAGGGTAGCAGGCAAACATAGTTTACACGAGGAAAGCAATGACAATGGAAGGAGGCTGATAGACTTTGCAACAGGGAGAAGGATGATAATTGGCAGTACGAGATTCCAGCACAGAAACATTCACAAAGAAACCTGGATATCCCCGGACACAAGAACGAGAAACCAAATAGACCATATACTGATAGACGCCAGGCATTCATCAGATATTCTAGATAGCAGAAGCTATAGGGGCGCAGACATCAATTCTGACCACTTTATGGTGATAGCAAAGATAAGACAAAGAATATCTAAAGAAAGAAGCGAAAATGGGACACAACAAATACAATATAATACCGAGGAATTAATTGCTAATACAGAAAAGAGAAACGAATATCAGAGAGCCCTAGAAACAAGAATAGAAAAGGCAAGAAATGAAAAAGGAGACGAACCGGAAGATGTCGAAGAAAGGTGGAAAAAAGTCAGCACAGCAATAACAATAACAATAAAAGAAACGGTGGGAGAAAAGAAAAGAAGAAAAAACAAGAAATGGTACGACGAAGACTGTAAACAAGCAGTGCAGGAACGAAATAAAGTCAGGTTGGAGATGTTGAGGGACAATACGGAGGAAAAGATAAATCAATTTACTATGAAAAGAAAAGCAGCAAAGAAGACTTGCAGAGCAAAAAAAAGACTGTACGAGCAACAACAACTGAAAAAAATGGAAGAGTATGGACAAAGTAGAAATATAAGACAGTTTTATAAGGAAGTAAATAATCAAAAGAGAGGTTTTCAGCCAAGAACAACGTTATGTAGAGATAAGGATGGATGTTTGTTAGGCAGCAAAGAGGCGGTTATTCAAAGATGGAGGAACTATTTCGTTGAGCTATTGGGTACACAAGACAACAGTGAACAGAATGCAGGGGAAAGGGCTTCGGGGCAAGAAGAGGATATCGAAACAAAAACACCAACATATGAAGAACTAGAAGAAACCATAATGAAAATGAAGAACTATAAGGCACCAGGACAGGACAGTATAACGATAGGGATGATAAAATACGGAGGCCCACTAATTGTAAGAGAAATATACGACATCATAAAAAGAATCTGGGAAGAAGAAGAAATTCCAGAAGAATGGAAGGTTGCCATCATATGTCCACTACATAAAAAGGGGGATAAGACTAGATGCGAGAACTACAGGGGCATAGCACTATTAAACGTTGGGTACAAAATATTTAGTAAATTACTTGAGAAAAAATTAAGTGTTTATATGGAAAAGTCGGTAGGAGATTATCAGTGTGGGTTCCGAAAAAACCGATCGACTATCGATCAGATCTTTACAATAAGGCACACTTTAGAAAGATTCTATGAATTTAATACCGACTTACACCATATGTTTATTGATTTTAAGCAAGCGTACGACTCCATAATAAGAAGCGAATTATACAAAGGGTTACAAGAGTTTAAAATACCGCCGAAGTTAATTAACCTAGTGAAAATGTGCTTAGCAGATACTAAAGCAAAAGTGAGAATTCAAGATCAACTTTCAGAAGAATTCAAAATAGAGGTGGGGTTGAGACAAGGAGACGCTCTCTCAACAACACTTTTCAATTTTGTGCTAGAAAGGGTTGTACGAAGCCTACCAATAAACCCTGGAGGCACAATCTTTAACAGGCATTGCCAAGTACTAGCATATGCGGATGATATAGATCTCATTAGCAGAAATACGAAAGAGCTAGAAGAAATGTATAAATATTTGTTAAGTGATTTTGACGTCATTAAGCTATCCTTGTTATCAATTCCACGATTGGGTATTATTAGTGCATTTAAGCTGAAATTATTCTATGTAAAATTTTCGGGTACGGCCCTGTATTATAATTTTAAAATGCTGCAGCCAATTCATTCAGTTCAAGCTCAGATATGCCCGCGGTCCTTGGAATTCTCACTAATAAGCATTTCCTCGGAGCCGTGTGTAATCTATTGCAGTCACTTCCGTATAAATCATATTTCTTCGAATTGGGAACTTAAGGCATCCTTTGTTTACGTCCCAGCTTAAATCGCTTTGAGCCCCAACCTTCAACTTATTTAAATACTGCCCGACGTAGTTAAAGCTTCTAGGAATATAACAGCTTAATGTCCCTCTTCTAAATTATCGTTTAAAGTTCGGCAGGATTGACCTTGTAACTTAATATTTTTGGGATCCGCTGTATAAGCCAGAAATTCCTTCTAGAACGCTTCCTGATGACCAAGCTTTGTGTGAAGGAAATAAAAATTGATAACTCCTTAGGGAATGATGCATTTAAAAGTATTAATTTCGGAGTTCTAAACTCTTTTCCGTCGTGTTCTTCAGGCAGAGACCCATTTGAAATTTCAATCAGTATCCGACACTTACAGAAGTCAGTGTGTAAAGTTTTGCACTCCCCCGGCCTTCGGAAGCCGGGGGCTGCGCTGATTTGCGCTAGTGGGTTTTTTTAGTTAAGTTAGTGAGTTCCGCTTAAACCTTTGGGACGACTGTTGACTCCTGCGGAGTATTAAGAAAAACACGCGCGGTGGGCAATTGAGTGAACGTATTTCAGTCAGCGTTGGTAAAAGTAAGCCGATTCGTCTCCTTCAGTTTGGTTTTACTTCCCAGGGGAAGATTTTTGCATCATTTGCAGACCCGATTTGAGACGGCATCTCTAAGCTTGTGATTAACGGTTTCCCGTGCCTTTGTGGGGAAAAACCATTTGCATACTGCATTTTTAAATTACCAACGTTGAGTAAATCGTAATCGAAGTGAGGCCCACCGCGTGTCATCCTCGTAGTGCTCTGGTTGCATCTGTGAAAACTCCGATTTCGTGTTGCCATTTCATCCCAGTGCGAGGCCCGCATCCTTTTGAGTGCCGGTCGGCGTTAAGCCACTGCCAGGTCCGGCTCCAGCCCTTTCTGCACTTCTGCAACGCCCTGTCAAGCTTCCCCGAGGACGAGTTTATAGCAGAAACTAACGACGTACTTACAGCTATCAGGTAGGAGCTATGTATTACTCCAATTGTGCCTAATTAAGGTGCGACTATAATTGTGTGTGTTCTTCAAGAGTTCGTAAAGATTGCGCACGTTATTTAAACGTAAGCCCATGTTTTGTTTTGTTTATTGCCAACCAGGGGCTTCACCCCTGTTCTCTATTGCGTTTTGTCCGTTGTGTAACCATATATTTAGACAATAAGGTAACTTTGTTTGGGATCCTATTTCATGTTCATATAGGGTGTGTCTTTTCGTTTTATTAAGCTTAAATTCGCCTCCGGGTGATTTTTATCAATGTAAAGATTTGTGTAAACTTTAATTCCCTAATTAATAAATCCATTAAAGTCAATTTGATTATTTGTTGAGTTCTGGACCCCTTCTGGGTCATTAATTAATCCAGTGTGGCAAAGGCCGAGTGTAATTTGCAATGTAAAGCTGAAAGTACGCCTTTTTGATAAGCAAGCCCCAAGCCCTGGGCCATTCAGTGTTCTTTTGTTATTCTTTAGTGACGGTGGCCTTGAAGGTAAGTGATTTAACGACAAGGTCACCCGGCTACTCGGAGGAGGCTTGGTGAACAACAGGCGGAGGTGTTCAGCAACGTACTTGGAGGACTTCTACATAGGCTACGTGTATTGTTCTTGGTTCTAGACACGTCAGCCACCCCTAATCAGAACCAAGTGGCGCTCAGGCATTTCTTTTCCTTTTAAGCAAGCTTTAGGGTAAGTACCCCGTCGGTTTTTCATTCGTCTCGAACCACGACTTCCCGACTGAGTTAAGTGCGAGTAACCGGAGCAACAAAATCTGCTCCAGCACATTAAGATCTGTGTTCTTTTTAGTAAAGCCGGCGAACCCTGTAGTTTGTACCCAATTTTTGACAGTGCTCTTGATCAATGTCGATCTGAGCATTTAATACCGTAACATATTTCGAGGAAGCAGCGGCAGTACAGGGTTTAAGGGTAAATTCCACAAAAACTAAGTACATGATAACAACAAGAAACACTGGAAAGTTCGAAAATATTACAAATATAAGCATAAACGGGCAATGTTTCGAGAAAGTCGAGTGCTTCAGATATTTAGGGTCGTTAATTAGTGGGGGAAATGAAATACGGGAAGATGTGAATGCCCGCGTAATGCAAGGAAATAAGTGCTTCTACGCGCTACAAAATGTGCTAAAGTCAAAAACGCTTTCAAGAACCTCTAAAATAAAAGTGTACAAAACGGTAATTAGACCCGTAGTGTTATACGCAGCAGAGACATGGAGCCTCACTAGAAAAGAAGAACAGATGTTAGAGACATGGGAGCGGAAGATCTTGCGGAAAATATACGGTCCGGTACAAGAGAATGACGGGTGGAGAGTAAGAATGAACCATGAACTCAAAATAATGTTTAATGGCCCGAGTATTACCAATGAAATACGAAGCAGACGTTTGAGTTGGGCAGGACACTTGCAACGCATGGAGGATACGCGAAGTGCAAAAAAAAACTCTAACGGGAAATATTGATGGAAAGAGGGCACAAGGAAGACCAAGAAGTAGATGGACTGACAATTTAGAAAGGGACTTACAAGAGCTCGGAATAAAGAACTGGAAGAAGAAAGCGAAAAACAGAAAGGAGTGGGCAGGGATTGTAAGAGATGCGAAAGAAAAACTGCAACAGCATACATAATGATAACAACAACAGACTGCGACAAACAGCGATGAGACGAGCAGGCAGCCTTGCTGACTATAACAGCAGGGTTGGGGTGCGGGCAGCCGCCGCTCCCTGTAAAAGACCAGGCTCCGTAAACCGAGAGGGAGGCTATGGTCCTTTAAGGACTGATGAAGCCAAGGAGTAACAGAGTAACAGTAATATTTGAAGAATGGTGAAAAGCAGACAATTATTATAAAATACAAGAAATTCACACAACAGGAAATGAACGAGATTTGTGTTTAAAAAATGAATCAGTGAAGTGACATAAGTGAACAGACAATTCAAATAAAACATGGTGAGTGGCGCTATAACCTAGTTTAAATACGAACGTGAACAACCAATAATTTTAGAATTAAGATTTTGTATATTTTTATAATGTAAGTTAAAATTTAGTTTATAAGTAACTGATTTGTACTCGGTTAACATCCACAATTATGAATTTAGATAGGCAATTGTTGTAAACTACAGGAGGAAACAATTGAATAAAAATAATTTCATGACAGTCTAATTTGTCTCTCCAGATTAATTGAGTTTTAAGCCATTTACAATTGAACAAAATTAAAAGTAATTATACCATCGTGATCAGGAGTTCGTAGTGCATATGTGAGAATGTGGGTGTGAAAATCCATCACGTAAAAATTATTTTCATCTGCGACCACCTTCCGAACCACTTCGCCAACGACGAGAAGTTTACGATCATGTGATTTTGAGCACAATTGAGGTCAGGCGTTTGAAATTTTGCTAGCACCACGTCCACATGCCGTGTAGGAGTACACCGCAGCAGTTCCAGCATCCTAGGGTTCCGCTTCCAGCAGCGAGCATCAGGAGAAGCTGTTCCGAGCCAGTTCCCGCAGCCTAAAAAATGTCGGGAAAAGGTCAGGTTAGTGTTGCAAAGCAAATATCCGTGCTAGAGTTTCGAAACTTACCATGAGGAACGAGTCCTATAAGAGGAAGCCGATCCCAGTCTTACAATACTTCAAAAAAGAGCATGAGGTCCAGAAAAAAAAATAAGTTGAGGTTATGTTTTTTCACATGAAAGGACGCGTTCAAAACAATTGAATTCGCAGGAAACCGCGAACGATCTAAAAACAAAACACGACTAGTGACGCTTAATAAAGCGCGAGATTCGAATTACCTGATAATTTGTTCATAGATTTGCCTTTGAATTAACTTGTAAATACACCAGAAACGTACCGCGCGAAAATTCAATATGTTGATAGATAAATTGACAGCGTAGTGAGTCTGCGCGTTTCTGCTTTTTAATTTCACAGCCCAGTGGCGTAACACGGGAGTTTAAATATGAACATGTCGGTGAACCTAACTTGCAGATTTGAGTCTTCATGCCTACTGAAAGCTAGCCATAAATAACTTTACTTGCAGATGTGCGAATTACTATAGGGGGCAAAACACTACAATCAATGAACCCATTTATACAATTATTTATTTACTTTTAATCGGTCTTGTACATGATGTAAGTATTAAGCTTAGAAAAAATTACAATAGTCCTGTAGATAATAATTTGTCGATCCCAACGTGAGGCCTTTTAAGAAAATTACTAGGCGCTCTACGCTTTTGAAAAATTAAATTAATGGCGAGTAAAAATAAAAATAAGCCACGTTGTCGTCGCAGACAAAATTGAATTTGAGGTTATAACAATAGAGATTATTATTATTGTCTTGTTATCTAACACATAAATACTCACAGGATAGGTAAATTGTGTCAAGTTGTATTTTGAAAAGCTCTATTTGTGTGGGTGTTTTGTCTGTGGGTGTAAGCGCTTCATTTTATTTATAATTAACGACAAATCAAGCGAAATGAAGGCAAAAGAAGAATGAGGAAGAGAAGGAAGAGGAACATCAATCCGAAGAGGTTATGGAAATACAGGGACCACCGACAGAACCGGAAATACAGGGGGATCAGGCCGAAACACAACAACCCCAAGCTTCAAAATTAGACACAGAATTAAGTGGAATTATAGAGGCATTATTTCGAAAAATGGAGGATGTAGAAAGAACGACCCGAAAAGAAGTAGAAATGGAAGAAAAGGCCGAAGAACGTGAAAAAAGAATACAACAAGGAATTCGGACTGATGCAGAAGAACGGGAAAAAAGAATACAGGAGGCAATCAGAAGCGATGCAGTGGAGAGAGAAAACAGGGCGGAAATGCATGCAGAGATCTTAGTCGCAGCAGTGAGAGAGGAGTTCTAGAAGATGCAAGTCCAAAATAGGGAAGAATTACAAACAAGAATCGACAGTTTAGAACAAAAATTAGAAGGATTCAAGGAAACAACTAGAAACGAAATACAGCAAGAGGTGTTACAAGTTGTCGATGATAGTTTAAACAGGACAGGAGAAGAATATTACGGGTAAAAATCAGAACCCAAGGACAATTAGTACAACAACAGGAAAAGATCGAAGAAGATTTAGATAGCCTGAGAAAGAACACAGAAGCAAGGTTGAAAAAGGTACACGAAGAAAATGAGATCCGTATCGCCATGGTAGACAATAAGGTCACAAGGGGACTGCAGGAAGTAACCGAAAGGATGGAGTAAGGACAAGGGTACCCTGTCAGTGTGGCACAACCGAGCATGAGTATGGAGATGATCCCGAAATTTGAAGGCCGGTACGGAGAGTTACCGATGATCTTCTTAGCTAAGCTCGACGATATCATGAAAACTGTGACAACAGAATGTCGAAAGCTGCAAATTGTTAACATAGCTATGCGAGGAAACTCTGAAATCTGGCACAGTATTGTTAAGTGCAAATACTCAACTTATGATGAATTTGAAGCACTCTTTACCGAGCAATACTGGAGCAATTCGCACCAAGCCCAGGTGAGGACTGAGCTGACTTCAGGGAAATACGTGGACAAAGGAGGTTCAAGGAAAATTTACGTTATGCACAGATTTAATAAGGCGCAATACTTAACACCAAAACTGTCAGAGGAGGAAATAATTCAACATTTATCAAGACACCTCGAAGCCGAGATTACCAGGGCTGTGGCAGTACAAAATGTAAAAACGTTACGTGAATTCCTGGAAATTGTAAGGAACTACGACATGGTTGTGTTTAATGAAAGAGGCGAGACCCGAACGATAAACGAAAATTGGAAGATACTTTCGACAATATATTTAGGCCAAACAATAATAATTTTAATAATAATAATTTTAATCAACAAGAAAGAAGGAATTATGGGAACTATAACTACAATAGAGCATTTAAGCAAAACAGAGGGTATAACAGTAATTGGGGAAATCAGAACCGGAATAACTACAATAGGGGGGATAACAGGAAGAATTACGAAGAACTGATTGATGAAAGGAATAAAAAACGATGCCAAGAGATAGACCAAGCGCAGAATAGAGACCAACCCTACATCAACACAATATTGACTGGAAGAACTGGGAATGTGAATAATATTGAGGATTTGGAGAGAATTGAAATAGCCGAGGTGCACGAAGAGCCTTCGGGGGTTAAAAAACCCAATTTATGTATATTTTGTAAATAGTAATAGTTTTAAGTACATTGCCAACTTTGCCATCACTTTTGATAGAACGGGGGAATATTTATTGAAGGAAAATGAAGAAGATGTTACAAACTCATTTTACCGTTTGTTAAATTGCGAATTTTAGATCAAGAATACTATGCGCTAATTGATAGTGGAGCAATGGTTTCCTTAGTACAGGAGGAAGTTATAAATAATCATCTGAATATCTTACAAAGCAATATTACTAAAGTTAACAAGATCGATTTATTGTCCGCAACAAGAAAGAAAATCTCAACTACCAGTAAAGTATTGGCAATCAAAATCAGCATAAATGGAAAAGAATTTGATGTCCGATTTTATATAGTAGCTGCCTTAATTGTACAATTTGTGATAGGTGTCGATATTACTCAGCAAGTTGGAATTAAAATATATGGAATGCAAAAATGCATCCAAATTGGTGATATAAGAAAGCCTTGGTCTGTTGAGGATCAAGAGCAAACAAATTGTTGCCTAGCTGAAATAACAGCGGGAGACGATATGAATTGTGCTCAGCCAAGAGAGCGGGAGACGATATGATTTGTTGCCTTGCCAAGTGTGCAGGAGACGAAGTGATTGTAAGTAATTATGCGATATTAGAAAGAATGCTGGATGATGAACAGATAGGGAGTGATTATTTACAATATAAAGGCAGAATTATGGAAATCATAGAAAGAAATAAAGATATAGTAAATCAGAAAATCGGACAAGCAACGAAATATTGCCATAGGCTTGTTGTCGACGAATCGATGGGCTTTAAATCGAAATCTTATCCTATACCATTTGCACAGCGTGAGAAAGTGAAACATGAATTACAACAAATGCTAGATGATGATGTGATTGAACCTTCGAAAACAAACTTCGTTAATCCAATGGTGGTGGTAAAGAAAAGTGATGGTAGTCTTAGGTTGTGTCTAGATGCACGTAGGATTAATCAGATTACTAAACCCCAATATGAAAGTCTGCAGACAATTGATGCCTTGTTAAGTCAAATTTGGGACAAGAAGGTGTTAACGAAATTAGATTTGAAAAATTCATTTTGGTTGATCCCATTACACGAGGACTCAAGAAAATATACAGGATTCTGCATAGAGGGGGAAATTTTTCAATTTAAGGTAGTCCCGTTTGGTTTGACGACGTCATGTGCAGCTTTAGTGAGAGCTATGCAACAAATATTAAACAAATATGATAACTTTTGCGTGCATTACATAGATGACATTTAATTTTTTTCAAAAGATGTGGAACAGCATTTGGAACATTTAAATTTAGTAATAAGTACTTTAAACGAAAACGGATTGAAGTTGAATTTGGCCAAATGTCAGTTTATGAAAACAAATGTAGCATACTTAGGCTATGAAATTAGGAATAATGGGGTCACAATCAGTGAAGCAAGAATAGAAGAAATATAGAATTTTCCTCGCCCCAAGAACTTGAAAACATTAAGAGGTTTACTTGGCCTATTAAATTATTATAAAAAGTTTATAGCGAATTATTCGGAATTAACATTGCCCTTGGTCGAATTGCTGAAGAAAGATACGAAATGGGTTTGGAGCGCAGAAAGAGAGAAAGCGTTCAACAATTTAAAACAAAAAATTCATGAAGGATTGCAACTTAAATACCCGGATTTTTAAGAAAAATTCATATTAAGAACGGGCGTATCGGACATGGCAGTCGCAGCAGAACTTATACAGATACAAGAAGGAGTCGAAGTCCCTATTTGTTTTATCTCACGAATCCTGAAGGGTTATGAAACAAGATACACAATCGCTGAGAAGGAGATGTTGGCTGTCATATTTGCGATCTACAAGTTGAAATTCTACTTGACAGGAAATAAGTTCTATATCGAAACCGACAATGCAGCCAAATCTTTTATGAAAAACAAAATATTCCATAACGATCGATTATACAGGTAGGCGTTGCAGCAGTATGACTTTGAGATCAGGCATAGACCAGGAAACATGAATGTCGTAGCTGATTTCTTGAGTAGGAAGGACGCAGTGAAGAGTAGGAAGCAGAAACAATTAATAATAGGGATAGAAAAAAATTATCGACAAGGGAGGTTTTCAAAAGAAGAGTTATTAGCTAAACAAGAAAATTTGGAACTTCAGCAAATGCGAAATTTGGTACAAGACAGTCCGAACGAGGAATATAAAGGGTTCAAGATAGTAGAAGGGTTATTGGTAAAATTATTGAGTGGTAAAGAATTAATAGTTTTATGCAGAGACGATGTAATTAACGTTGTTAAAGAAATTCATCAAACTTTTGGACATTGTGGGGGAAGAAAGACATGGCTAATATTTCGCGAATGTTTTTACACCAGGAACGATTTGAAATTTATCAAACATTATACGAATTGCTGTAAAGTATATCAATTGGCTAAAGAAAAGAACCATACCAACCAGAACATTATCAAGAGTATAAGAGTCAACGAACCTTTTGAACTAGTGGCAATAGATTATTTGGGAAATTTAGTACCGGGACAATATGGATACAGACATATTTTAATAATGGTCGATGTGTTCTCAAAATACATAAAACTCTATCCAGCGAAATACAGTAACACCGACCATGTCATCAAGTCTATTGAAAAATACCAAAAAGAAGTGGGGACTCCGAAGAAAGTTTTAGCTGACAATGCAAGTTACTTCAAGAACGCTAGATTAATCAACAATTTAGAACAGAAGGGGATTAAAATTTATTTCTGTAGCATACGACACCCGCAATCAAATGTCGCAGAGAGGTACATTAAAGAAGTAATTAAATATCTCAAAATAATGACCCATGAGCACCACAATAGATGGGTCCAATACCTGCCAAACGTAGAAGACTTCATAAATAACGTGCCTAATATTGCGACGGAAATAAGTCCAGCTACATTATGTCAAGGCATTATACCTGCGAGACCATGGAGGCCGGAAGAGGATGCAACAGGGATAAATGAACTGTTGGAGAAGGTAAGACAAAGGGTTAGGAAGACACAGGATCGATACGAAGAGAAGCAGAATCGAAAAATTAAGAAGCGTATGAAATTTAAAATCGGGGTCCGGGTCATTATTAAAAAGCTCAGAGTAGCTGATAGAAGAGAAAAAATCTGTGCGAAGTTTTTGAATGCATATGAAGTACCATATAGGGTAGATAAGATTCTGAGCAAGGAAACTACGTAGGAGTTAATTAATGAGATGGACAACAAAATCAGGGGAACGCTTTCACATTTCGGCGATTCACCCATATTTAGAGAGTGTAATTTAGAGTAGGTTAGTTGTCGAACAAATGTTGTACCACACTTAATAGGTTAGGTTAGAGTAGAAAAGTAGATTAGGTAGAATAGGAGATAGGTTAAATGTTTTCTTAAGTCAAAATAGGATAGAAAGATAGCAAGTATCAGATTGGACTGATTAAAACTAACGAGAAAGTCACACAGTGAAAATTTTGTGATAATTAAAATAACAGTGCATGACATGCTACGTATGATGGGAAATAATACACATGCGTGGTGATTTTAATTCTCAAAAATTTGGGGGGAAATCTGAAATGGTATTTAGCCCGTTACTCAACTCTGCTTGCAGCATAGATAAATAAAGCAAGTCAATAAAGCACAGAGCTGCGGTAAATCAGGCAACTGCAAGAAGTTACATCAGAAACTTTAATTCATAACTACATTGGTAAAGCATTGCCGATATTAAATGGAATTACTTCAGAATAAATGGCAATAAAGCAGAGCTCAATTCGTCAATTACAGTCACAGAAATATCAATTAGCATAAATTAAGAGGTTGGTGCAAAGTAAAGCCAATCAAAATTCAACAAATCTATCACCAAAGGGTTTATTATATGCGTGTTAAATAAATTTACATGTCAGTATAATTGAATAAGTACAGTTTTATGAACTTTTTAAATAAAGGTAAGAAGGACAAAATGTTCTCAATACAGCGCAAAGAGAGCACAATACTACATCAAATAAGGCTATAAAAAAATGGAACGGTAATATTTGAAGAATGGTGAAAAGCAGACAATTATTATAAAATACAAGAAATTCACACAACAGGAAATGAACGAGATTGGTGTTTAAAAAAATGAGTCAGTGAAGTGACATAAGTGAACAGACAATCCAAATAAAACATAGTGTGTGGCGCTATAACCTAGTTTAAATACGAACATGAACAAACAATAATTTTAGAATTAAGATTTTGTACATTTTTATAATAAAAGTTAAAATTTAGTTTATAAGTAACTGATTTGTACTTGGTTAACATCCACAATTATGAATTTAGATGGACAATTATTGTTAACTACCGGGAGAAACAATTGAATAAAAATTATTTCATGACAGTCTAATTTGTCTCTCCAGATGAATTGAGTTTTAAGCCATTTACAATTGAAATAAATTAAAAATAATTATACCATCGTGATCAGGAGTTCGTAGTGCATATGTGAGAATGTGGGTCAGGAAAAGGTCAGGTTAGTGTTGCAAAGCAAATATCCGTGCTAGAGTTTCGAAACTTACCATGAGGAACGAGTCCTATAAGAGGAAGCCGATCCCAGTCTTACAATACTTCGAAAAAGAGCATGAGGTCTAGAAATTGTAAAAATATAAGTTGAGGTTATGTTTTTTCACATGGAAGGACGCGTTCAAAACAATTGAATTCGCAGGAAGCCGCGAGCGATCTAAAAACAAAACACGACTAGTAACGCTTAATAAAGCGCCAGATTCAAATTACCTGATAATTTGTTCATAGATTTGCCTTTGAATTAAATTGTAAATACACCAGAAACGAACCGCACGAAAATTCAATTTGTTGATAGATAAATTGACAGCGTAGTGAGTCTGCGCGTTGCTACTTTTCAGTTTCACAGCCCCCAGTGACGTAACACCGGAGTTTAAATATGAACATGTCGGTGAACCTAACTTGCAGATTTGAGTCTTCATGCCTACTGAAAGCTAGCCATAAATAACTTTACTTGCAGATGTGCGAATTACTATAGGGGGCAAAACACTACAATCAATGAACCCATTTAAACAATTATTTATTTACTTTTAATCAGTCTTGTACATGATGTAAGTATTAAGCTTATAAAAAATTACAATAGTCCTGTACAATATGTGTCAAAAATTCCAAATACAGATGTAATGGCAGCGATAAATCCAATGAAAGAAGTATTTCTTCTTTAATCATTAAATTACCATTCCTATCTGTAATGGTCTTAAAAAGTTGAACACCCTGCAGTAAAATAAGCCTTCAATGTTTGATTGCCAAAAGGGTTTCTAGAATTTAATAAATCAAAAATTCGATCTATTAGTCGCAGAAATCTGATGGTGGGTCCGGCGCTATTGAAATCTGGATGTCCAACATTAATCATTAAAAACTCTAGGGCATCAGCTACTGAATTACTCAATAATTGAGCTGCCAGATTGACCTAAATATAAACTTGTGATAATTAATCACTACAAAAATTATTATTTTAATTATGAGGCAACTAGCTTCCAAAGTTAAATAGCGATCTTGAACTGCCGTGGTAATGCGTCCACGACCTGGATGTTGTTCGCTAGGATCTCCGGATGTCCTATATCTACGCCACAATCTGCTAATAACACTGAGAGGTGTTTAAAGCTGCTGCGACATCAACTTGTCTTCGGCCAGCTTCTAGCATACCTACAGCTCTATTCATTTCAGCTAAACTTAAATGTTGACGTTTTTGATTATCTTCCATAATAACAGCACTAATAAAACTTAAAACACCACAAAATAAACTTAAACCAACTGTAAATTATGATTAAATCATTCCCCAATAACACTGGAATTGCTTTATTTTAAGTTGAATTGACAATTAAGCATTTGCATTTGTTTATTTAGTATTGAAACAATTGCTATCGCTAGCCCAAAGACTAGCACTAACATACTTGATGAATGGCAGAAATATTTGATAACAAAATTAATTTATATCGGTAAAAAAAATTATATCTCTAGATTTTTGTGATGTGTGTAATTTCACGAAAATATTATGAAAAGGAAGGGGGGCGGGCTTGTTAAAAAATAATTCATTACTTAAAAAAGCGTAATTTAACAAAGACCAGAAACTAAATACGAGGCAAACAGAAACTATTTTTAGTAACGGAGACTATAAATAAAATAAACTTAACAGGAACACCAAAATGAGACACTAATAAATTTGTATGTATGTATTTTCGGTAACCTCATATTATCTTGCGGTGTAGAGGCTGGTGCTTTATGTGCTTGCATCTGGCGGTACAATGCTCAACTTGCCCCGGATTCGGCTTACAAAGTTGGAGCGCACCTTTTGTGCTTGCGCAGCAACCATTGTGTGAGGTGTGTGTCTTGGTAATGTGCTGACCTCGTTACTCTATCTCTTAGGTCTGTGATTCTGAGTTAATTTGGTACCCAACTGTAAATGGTCTCACCGAATCGGATTCCAATCGCCAAGGTTGCAGAAAAATTCTGTCTCCCGCGGGATTCGAACCGAGGACTTACTTAATGGAAGCCTAGCACTTGCCCAACTGCATGACCCGGCTTCTTTACTAATAAATTTATTATTCTTAATTTCACAATATATATTGAGATGGTATTGAGCCCCCTACTCAACTCTGCTTGCAGCACAAATAAATAAAGCAAGTCAGAAAGCAGAGAGTTGGGGTAGTTCATACAACTGCAAGATTTAGCGTATAAATTTCAATCCGTAATTACATTCTCAAAGCAATGCCAGTAGTAATGAAATGATTTGAGTACAAAAGGCAAAGGGCAGAGCTCGTTTTTCATAGATTAGAGTTGATAATTTTAAATTAGCCAAAAATAAGGGGTTTGTGCAAAATTAAAGCCAAACAAAATAAATAGAACTGTCACAGAAAGGTTTATAATATGTGCGTGTTAAATGAAGCGTAGATGTCAGAATAATTAAATAGGAAATGTTTATGTACATTTTAAATAAAGGTAAAAGAAGCAGAATTATTATATGTTGCAAAGAGCATAAACCAGGCAGAACATGGCAATTGTAATATTAGACAGCAATATTTGAAAATCTGGGAAAATTAGACAGTGGATAAAAAAATGCAAGAATAGGACACACCCAAATAAGAAGAAAAGTGAGTAAAATGTAGACAGGAAATTCAGAAACAAATAAACAGGATGTGAAACAAAATTGGTGAAAAACAAGTCAGTGTAATTACGCGAGTGATAAAGACAATTTAAATAAAACAAAGTGTAGTGGCGCTATGAGACAATTTGAAACCGAATTGAAAGGACAATAATTTAGAAATAATATTTTTGTAAAACATTTTAGTTATAAGAAATATTAGTGTAAGAAATTGTTGTATTGAACTTGGTCTACATCCGTTTTTTGTATTATAGATAGGCAATTGTTAATAACGACCAACAAGACAGAAACAGTTGAATAAAGATTCATTCTTGACACAGATTTTCCCTCTGATTTAAATAAAGTTTTTATATAGCTAGATTCAATTTAAATTAATAAAAAATACACCAGCTCAAGATTACGATATTCAATCACGGGCACATTCGAGTTCCTGAGCCCGGGATTTTAACGGCAGCCCATCTGCACAGCGTGTAGGAGGCCCCCACAGCAGCCGTAGCATCGCAGGACCCCGCATCCGGCAGATACCATTTACAGCCACCGTCCGAGCAGTTACCGCAGCACTGCAGAGAAGGGGGAAGTTATGTAATGAACGCGAGGATGTCTTACTGAAGGGAGATCCAAGCAGATTAGAAGTTTTGGGGATCCATTGAAAGCGGTTTATCCAGCATTAGCATAAAAATCCAGATTTGAGGTTAGAAATAACAATCGCTTGTTGGCGCCTCTTAACACGCAAGGGTCGGTTTTGCTTAAAAACAAAAAATATAGTGACGCCGTTGAAGGCGCGAGTATTTAAAATTACCTGTTCGGATGCTCATAAAACCCCTTTTGTAAAATTAATTCACAATAAACGAACCGCAACAAATTAAACCGATTTGTGTAATAAATTGACAGCGCAGTAAAGTACCTACCGCTCGAATGACCTAAATTTACAGCCCAGTGGCGTATCACACGAATTTTCAAATTAACGTATCAGGGAATCCAGCTTTGAGATATGAGTTTTTCTCTTGCCTACCGAGCTAGCTTCTGTAATATTAAATTGCAGGAGAATGAATTATAGGAAAGGGTATAATAATGTAATTAACGAACCCAGTGAATACTGAATTACTTTTAATCAGTCTATAAAATGTAACCAATAATTAAAAAGTTGTTTTGGGCTCCTACTAAGAATTGCGTTTTATTATAATATCATAATTACATCAAACAGAAAGTACGAGCATCATTACAATATATTCAGTTGCTAGACGTCGATGTGTGAGCATCGCTGATTTCGCGCTTGTGTGGATCTCGTTAACGCTCAATAAATTTAGCTATTTCTTTGTATAAAATAGAATTGCAGTGCAGTACTTTGCAGTAATTTGAACATTACCAACAACAGATCTTATTTATTGTGTTGTGAATGTGAAAGCAATTATCACATAGAGTGCGCGGGAAAAAGAAGTGCAAAACTTGATAAACTTTCCGAAATTGAGAAGCATGCATGGAAATGCAAAACATGCACTCAGAGTGGTTCAGTAGATACGCAAGAGGTTTCAAGACATAATATTATGAATCCGGAAACTCCAGTGGTAATGGAATTTGAGAAGTTCGAAAAAGTAAACCGGGAACAAAAACTAAACGTTAAATTCCAAATGATTTTGCAAATCCAAACAGAGCTGGCAATGGTGCCTCATCTACAGGAGAAACTTCTGCAGCTATATAATCAAACTGAGAAGATTATACAACAAAATTAAGTTTTGCAGCTTTAAAATCAAGAATTGCCCTACAGAGTTGAGGCTCTTGAGCAGCGATCGAGGATTAAAAACTTGGAGCTATCGGGGGTACCAGAAATGCCTGGAGAAAATCGTAGCGATATTGCGTTAAATATTTTTCGTCTGATTGGTATGGACCTATCCGCTACTGTCATCGAGGCCTGCCACACAGTTCCCACCCGAAACCCAAGAAAATATAAACCCATTATTATTGCATTGAACAGTCTGCAGTTACAAAACAATATTTTGAACACCTATAAAAATAAGATTAAGGGGAGTAAAATTACTGTAAGTTAGATATATCCTACCCTTAATGATAATAAAATTATTTCTATTTACAATCACTTAACGGTTCAAAATAAAAACCTTTTATGTGAATGCAAAAAGTTTACTAAAAATAAAAATTATATATTTACGTGGGTCAAAGACTCTTTTTGTGTAAAAGCAAAAACGCTCCAATCATAGAGTGACATGATTATAATCCAATGATTAACAATTTGTAGTTTCTACCTTATATAATATACACTATAGAGGTGACTTTGTTAGTAGTTAATCGAATCTATGTGGAAGGTCTAGCGGTTTGTGTCTTTTTAGTCTGTGTATGACTTCACTATTGTCGAGAAGGTTAAGAGCTAAAGCGCTTGGGTGATGTTCTAGTTTACTAAGATACTTAACACTGTGTTTCACTAGCACTTCCTTTACGTTGTCAACTTGTAAATCACTTTGAATGTCTGTATTTCTCACAAAGTATGGAGCGTTACACATAGTACGTAGCACTTTGGATTGGAACCTCTCTATGATTTGAATATTAGAGTTGGCTGTTGTACCCCGCAGCTGTATTCCATATGACCATACGGGTTTGAAAATGATATTGTAGACGAGCAGTTTACTTGTTAGGGATAATTTGGATTTTCTGCCGAGTAGCCAGTAATGTTTGCTAAACATTATGCCAAGTTGTTTGCGTTTCTTCCATATATGTGGCTTCCAAGCTAATGTTTTATCGAGATTTAGGCCAAGATATTTCATTTCGTCGACTTTCGTTAGCGGGATGTTGTTTACATAAACTGGTGGTGTAATGCCTTTGCACTTGGTAAATGTGATATGGAAGAAGTTAGTTGCATTGAGTTGAATTCGTAATTGTTTGGTCTACAGGTGTATATAGAAAATTACGTTCTGTTGCATTTCTCCTAAAGGAGAAAATATTTTGTAAAACTGTAATGCTTTTTAATTTTAAAATGAAATAAAACAGATATTAATTTTAGTTCAAGCGGGGTTCACAGAACGGGAAAAATTCTAATTTTCATTCCATTTTCATTGGATTTCTCTTTTTGTTCTTAAGTTTTAACTTTTTCTTTTGCCTGTCTTCTGTCTTGCTTGTGAAGTAGATAACTGAATGCGTCCTATCTTAAATTGTGCACTTATCAATTGCCGTTCACGTGTGTGTAATTTTATTGATTTCAGGGATCACGTCCTTCAAAATTCATACTGTTACGATTTATCTTCTGGGCTATTAAAAATTATACGCCGCTTCTTGCTTTAAGCATTTATTTACAGCAATTTAACTTAACGATTTAACAAAGACACAAAAACTATTAATACGGAACACAAATTATTTATACACTAACAGGAACTATTTCTAACAACAAATACATTTTATTTATTTACACACGACTTCACCATGAATGATTTATTTCGTAAGCTTCGCACACTTTAAGCTAGATTCGGACTGACTGCTCTTCCGCTGTGCCTGCTTATATATATCGCTGGGTGATTCCTTCTGGAAGCTTCGAGATATCACTCGAATATTCTAGCAATGCTGACGTGTCGTAACACCGCGCGTTCGTGGACGGCCTTCTAAACGCTGATCGCGCGCACCGAGGTCGTTCTGGAATGATCTGGAAGGCTGACTAATCTGTCTGCACTCGATCCAGCTAGAAGGTCGTTACAATATGATATCGTGGCTGTTGTCGAAACTGGTTAAGGGACTCCGTTAACAATAATGACATCTTAATAGAAGGATATACTATCGTACGCCAAGATAGACAAAGTCGAGGAGGTGGAGTTGCGTTTTACTTAAATACATCTTTATCTTTTACTGTTATCGATACTGTATGTGATATTGAACAGTTATGGTTAAACATCTCTTTTAAAAATCGTAAGTATGCATTTGGAGTGGTCTACAATCCACATGAAAGATTTTATTATGAGTTTATCAATACATTAGAATTAACATTATCTGTGATATTACCTACCGTTGACGGTATTTTTTGCCTTGGTGATTTTAGTATAGATATGTTTGATGTTGACAGTTTGGCCACATGTTATACTGTAAACTTTTTTGAAACCTTTAATCTTTTTCAGTTGATTAATGAGCCAACCCGCGTAACAGCTAGGTACATCTAGCACACTTCTTGATTATTCTGTTGTTCACGGCATCTCTGACCACCACATTGTACGCTGCACGTTCACTTTACCTTATATTAAACCCTATCCGATTATTCGCACTTCTAAAGACTTTAAAAACTTTAATTATGAAGAATTTTACTCGGCACTATGTTCTATCCCATGGCAAAATATTTATGATATCTACAATGTTGATGATAAAGTAAAACGTTTTGTTGAAAATATAATAATTCTGCTGGATTTGTTTGTGTCAATCAAAACTTTTAGAATCACTAAACAGTGTGCCCCATGGTCGACTGACACCATTAAAAATATGATGCGATTGCGTGATCAAGCCTTAAGTCGTTTTAAATGGTCAAAAGATGCTAATCACTACTATTACATGCAGTTAAGGAATCAAGTTGTAAGTGCTGTTAGGAGAGACAAAATGGCTTATTACACCTCATTATTTGCTAATAACTCTAAATTATTTTGGAAGAACTTAAAACACTTAAACATTTCAAAAAAATCCCAAACCGAATTACCTCCTGCTTTAAATGATTATAATAAAATTAATACTTATTTCCTTACTTCTATTCCAAAAGTATCAACAAATTCAAATGATACTAGCGCATTTTATAGTAACAACATAAAAGATTCAATAACTTCTTTTTCGACTTTGAAGCAGTCGATGAAATTCAGGTACTCAAAATCATCACAACTATTACAACTAATGCTGTGGGCTATGATGGTATTAGCAACAGAATTATTAAATTGTGCCTTCCTTTTATTTTGCACATCATAACCCACCTCTTAAATTTTTGCTTAGAAAATTCGGTATTCCCCGATGACTGGAAAAAATCCTTAATAAATCCTATCCCGAAAATCAAATCACCTAAAGAACTAAAAGATTTACGTCCTATTAGTATCTTGCCGTTTATGTCAAAAATATTAGAAAGGATAATGGATCAGCAACTTCGTAATCATATACAGCTAAACAATGTGCTGCCAGTCAACCAATCAGGTTTCAGAAAGGGACCCGGTTGCGCCACTGCTTTATTAGACATTGTTGACGATTTGGTTGCGGCTGCAGATGCTGGTAAGATAACGGCTGTTGTTCTTTTAGATTACTCAAAAGCATTTGACACTATAGACCATAGTAACGTTTTGCTATCAATTTCCAATTTCATAGGTTTAAAACCTAAAGCTATTAAATTATTTCATAATTATCTTGTAAATCGCTATCAGGCGTCTGCGTAGGTAACAATGTTTCTGAATTCATTGAAAATAAATCAGGAGTTCCTCAAGGATCGATTCTTGGGCCTCTTCTGTTTACGCTTTATATTTCCCATTTTCATACTGTTCTAAAGTATCACTTTTATACCGACGATTCACAAAATTTATATTTCTTTTGAAGCTTCTGGCAGCTTGCCTGCAGTTGACTTTGTAAATGAAGATTTAAATCGTATGGCTGATATTTCTATGCAACATTCCTTAAAACTAAATGTTGATAAGTCGGCTGTTATAGTTTTTGGAAGAAAGAACGACATTACCTTTGCTAAAGATAATATGATAATAAAGATCGACAATAACGTAATACCAATTGTCGATACAGTTAGAAATCTAGGACTAATTCTAGATACAACATTACGATTTAAAAAAAACATATATCACAATGCTTACAAAAACTGTACAGCAATCTCAGGTTGATCTACCAAAATCGTCATATGCTGGACACTAAGGTAAAGGGTATTTTATGCGATAGTTTGGTTTCATCACAAATGGATTTTTGTGATGTGGTGTATGATCCATGTATTGATTCACAAGATAAAGCTAGAATTCAAAGACATCAGAGCGCATGCTTCCGGTAAAGAGTACATGGTACTCTCTGCTTGCGGTTAATATTCAGTATACGTAAATTTGATAGAATATCTCATAAACTTAAAGACATCAATTGGCTAAATATGTTAAACAGACGTTATTTGCATTACTCAGCACTATATTTTAAAATTTTGTTACCCAAAACACCACCTTATGTATATTATAAAATTACATTTAGGACAGATCTTCATAACTTGAATTTGAGGTTCCGGGGCAACATAACTATACCACGATTAATTAACGAATTCGGACGACGTCGATTTACTTATACTATAGCGTAATGGTGGAATGATTTGCCACAGAACTTCAAAGTTCTATTGTTACCTGCGTTTCGACATCAGCTTTGCTTATTACTATTATCTGGACAAAACTGTTAATTAAAATTCTTTCATTACCTCATTATGCTCGGTCGGCAGCGGTAGATGTTTGCGTCGTCGCTGTAGCGCTCTTTCTAACTAATTAATTTAGATGGTTGGAGGGGGCGCGACTGCGGTGGCGTGGGTAGAGTCCCTGTATATAGGTTACTAAGAGTTGGGCAAACAGCGGGATACATGTTGATTGGTTTGGATCACTTTTTACAAGGCATGTGTGATAAAAGTGCCTTTTTTACATATTTTGTAACATGTTACGACCGAAAGTATCGCATATGCAAATCTAAATTTCAACTAAATTGGGCGTATATTCCTAATAGTCGGTTCTAGATATTCTAAGAATGATCAATACTCTGAAAACTCTCCCATCAAAAGCAAGTTAGCAAGATTGGTTCCTATAACCTCTTTGTTCGACATATGTCAAATATCTAATTTGGATCAAAATTGTATGTCAAATGAGGCGGTTTGCCCAACTCTTATTTTAGTAAACTATATACAGGATCTCTAAGCGTGGGCGTCCGTTGTTTTTAATAAATTCTATGTTAACTTGCTATTTAAAATTTTCTCAAGCATACCACGGAGGACAGACAGAAAGAAAAACACTGCAGACGAACTAGGGGTTAGATGGTAGAACAGCTTACGGCTTGACGTGAGCTGAATCTCGCCTCATACATTGTTTGATTTTATTATGTTTATTTATTTTCCCTCTGCTGATCATGTAAGTCAGTGATACAGCCGTAGTAACAAAACGTGTAAGTCGGTGATTATATTTGTTTGCTGCTTTTTCTTGACAATGGAACTTAATATTATTATTAAGTTCATAGGATAATAAAATTAGCAAAGCAAGATGCAGATTTAGACGTTTTGTTAGGAATTGCAAGTGTTTATGTGACATGTGACACTCACAGATAACACGACTCACGAAAACTAATCCTGGTGACAGGTGACAAACCAAACGATTTTTTCAAAAATCTAGGAAAATTTCGATAAGCAGCGGGAAAAATATAATAAGATAACTCGGAATGTATAGCCTATTAGCATTTTCGGCAGGCAACAAGTCGCTACTTCATCTTGGCTTGTACTTGCCTACCTCAAATGTTAATAGGTCCTTACATTCCTTGTTACTTAAATAGCTATTATTTTGAAATAAAGGCCATATTATTATTATTATTATTATTATTAATATAAGACAGTGTCTCTACCATAAATTTACATTTGCATTGGTTTCTGCAGTAGTTTAATTTGAATTCTTGTTCCACTCATATTTGTTGTAAATTATAAGTATTTGTAGTATTGAAACTAGAATTTGCAGAAATCGGTAAATCATAAAATTTTCCTTGGAAAATGAGGACATTCCGGCGCATCATTTCATTGTGGGATAAATGGCTCCAAATCGGTAAAATCTAGCAAAATCTGGACGTATGGCAACTCTAACAAAAGTCAACTGGGATGTTGAATTATTTCATAAAAACAAAAAAAAGTTCTTCCACTTTTGAACTATTTGGCACAAATCAAAAACAAATTAGTACTTATTCCTCTATGGCATTGTTACTGAGTTCATCCACAATGAAGGAGTAAGTAGTATTTTGATTCATTTACTTGAGGATTTAAGTGTCTCAGTACTTTACCCACATCTGATGCCATAGAGCAGTTATGGGTTAAAATAAGTATTGGTAAAATTTGTTTTGACAACCTAATACAAATTATAGTAACTTTATCAACGCATTTGATAATATCCTATCGTTGTTGGTACCTGTATTCGACGAAGTGCTTTGTACTGGTGATTTTAATATAAATTTATATAACAGTATTGAAACAAAAAGTGTTCAGTTAGAATTGGTGCTTGAGGGATACGATTTAAAAAAAATAGATGCTTCAACGCGCAGGGTGCATCCCTTTTAGATCTGAATATAACTTCTGTTAAAAATAAAGCAGTGGAAACTAGTACAACTGATCTAAATCTTTCAGATCATCTTATTTGTGTCCTGCAGCTTCTCTCTAGAAAACAAGAAAGGAAGTGGGTCATCTTGGCAGTGAGCGAAAGAGATCTGCGAAATTGAACGAAGATTGAAGAGCAACGGACTAGTGCAGTCAGCCAAGGTTTTGGACGAACCCGTATTTGAAGAAGCAGGACATGGTGCGAGATCCGATGAATACGCTGGGTGTGGAAAAATTTCAAAGCTCGGTTCATCCCCTTTTAATATCTATGCAATGAATTTGTGCGATGACGCATTGTCATGCTGCAGGAGCACTCCTTTTCGCAGTCGTCTATAACATTTAGTCTTGATTTGGTCCCTGATTTTAGTCATAATGGCGTTGATGGTATGATCATCATTAAGAAAGTCGATGAGCAAGATAATCATAGAAAACCGAGCGCATCACTTTGTCTGTTTTCTTTGGAGGTCGCCATTCTATGCTGGCTTGTTTGTTGTCAGGAGCATAGTAATGGAATCAGCTTTCGTCCACAGCAATGATTTATTCAAAGAAATTGTCAGCATCTGCAACGGTACGGACCAAACCTCGCAATGAATTTTCACTCGATTCTGTTTGTGCAAGGTGAGACTTTATCCATATACAAAATGTCATGCAATACCGGTCTAACCAATTTAACTTTTTACTACCATATTAACAGTGAATCACCTAACTTCTCCACTTTACCAAAATTTCAGATTTTGAGCCGTTGCAGGATTTCCACTTTTTGCATCGCCTTCGAGCTCTTTCTACCACGCTGAAACTCATTTGCCTACTGACAGCCTGTCGATTTTGATTGGAAAGCGTTTTGTAAATTTATTTTCAATTGTTTAACTAGTAAAATGAGCACTCTCCCTAGTCAATAGTTTAATTACTGTTCGGTGTTCAGCATTCTTCATTTGCAAAAACTATCATAACACACTCCACTAAATCGACTATAAAACCTAAAGTTTTATACTTATCGCAATCAAAACTTTGCAAAACGACTTACCACAACATATGAAATGACAGGTAGCAAGATTGTTTTTCAAGGCACACAAGATAAAGAACGGTAATTGTTTTCCCTTTCCTCGTATTTTGATTTGTTTATGTAGTATTAGGAACTTGAACTGAATAATTGATAATAACTTAAGTTTTCGTCTGATAAAGGTTTGGTTGTTATTAGAATACAATAAAACATCTTAATTGATCTTTTTAATAAACAAATTATTTAATATCTGGGCTCATTTTTAATCACAAAGATACCTACAACAAAGCTAAAGGCTTTAACACCGAGTCATTTACTGTAGTTCTTATAATCACTATTTCTTTATTCTGTTTTGTCTTTCATAAACTCTATTAAGGAGTTCTTTAGTTTACGTAGGGTTCCATTTAGGTTTTGCAAATATTTGTATATTTTTGCCCTCTCACTTAACTACGGGAGATTATTCTTTTTGTATTCTTATTTCCTGCTTTAAAAAAAAGGAAATAAGTAAAAAAAACTAAGGTGAAGATATCTGAAGCGATACTAGTACCTATCCTTCTGTATGGATGTGAATCATGGGAACTAACAGAAAACCTAGCTAATAAAATACAGGTCTATGAAATGAACATTTTAAGAAAAATAGAGGGAGTAATCAAGATCGACAAAATAAGAAGCAAAGAAATAAGAAGGCTAAATGTTAAGAAGTAAAATCGTACCTAACACAACTTAGATGATTTGGGCACGTTACCAGAATGGAAGAAGATAGTCAAGCAAGAAGGGCCTGGGATCTGAGAATAGTAGAAAAGAGAGGAAGGGGAAGATCAAGCACAAATTGGAACGCAGGAATCAAAAAAATATTAGCCGAGAAGAAGATCACATGGAACCAAACTAGGACAACAGCTCAAGACAGAAAAGAATGGAGAAAAATAATTACCTCTACACCTATGGTAGACGAGGTCCAGGGATAAGTAAGTATTTTCATTTCTATAACCAGCCCTACAGGTGCAATAAGAGTTTTAGAAAAAATACATTTTGTCTTTGATTTATAATATTCAATCAGTAGATACAGCACATCTTGTAAAGCATGAATGGTTTTCAACAGCAAAAAGTAAAAGAGGCCAACGATTATGTGTGCATGTAGGTACTCAGAAAATTAATAAAACATTAGTGTGTTGTAATTCAAAGCAAGTTTTTTAGTTGCTTCGGTAAAATGTATTAAAATTATATTTTAATGGCTATTTATACACATACATACATTCTAATCTTAAATATCAACTACAGTCTTCATTTCCAAACGGTCGTGAAAAACTTAAGAAAAATGGAGAATTCTTGATATCTTGGTAAGAAGGGCAGTTTTGTAGAAGCGGTATCATGGTCGGTATGACCAGCTGCCTTGAGGTGCTGCTGCCAGAAGCATTCTCTTCTAAATGTGACAAAATTCCAGTCTCTTGGGAAATCATGTATTCAGATGTAGCGGACGCTGAATTATTTGAATTTGTGCCAAGCTTTTGTTCAGATTCCATTTGGACGCGCTCTCTTCTTTCTCGGGCTCTGCGATTTTGAAACCAGATTTTCACCTGAAATAGATTGGTAATTTAAAATTTTAGTTTTTTGGAAAATTTGGTAGCTATATTTCTATTCTCAACCAGTTGTTTAGACACGGCCTGCTGTGCGTACAGTAGTCAACATTAATAAAAAATCTGTGAAGGAAATTATATTTATCAGTAAGTTTGGAAAACGATCAATAATACAAATATAAAAAAATGATATCAATTCAAGTCTTGCATTTAAAGCCAATTGCATTTGTCTAAAAACAATAGAACATTTAAAGTAATTGAGAATAAAAAATGGCAGCAAGAAAATGTTTTAATTAGATTAATAATAGAATTCATTGAAAAAGCAGAGCAAGCACATACTAAATACAAAAACAGAATCATTATAGTTTAGGAAGGAACATTTACATGAACAAATCACAACAACACATACGGAGATAGTTCAGCTAAGAGTCAGAATCCTTTATCTAATAGACTTGTCTGTCTGGGACGCTGGTCCGTCCGGGACGCTGTTTCAGCAGCCAAACCGTAAGAGATAGAGAAAAAAGTTATTAAAGTTATATGTTTGGAATGATCATGTCAGGTCAGGAACCGAATTTCAGTCACGTGACACTTCCGGTTTTCGAGAAATCACGTGATTTCCGTCCGTCCGGGACGCTGGTCCGTCCGAAACGCTGTTTCAGCAGCCAAACCGTAAGAGATAGAGGAAAAAGTTATGACAGTTATATGTTTGGAATGGTCATGTCAGGTCAGGAACCGAATTTCAGTCACGTGACACTTCCGGTTTTCGAGAAATTGCGTGATTTCCGTCCGTCCGGGACGCTGGTCCGTCCGGGACGCTGTTTCAGCAGCCAAACCGTAAGAGATAGAGAAAAAAGTTATTAAAGTTATATGTTTGGAATGGTCATGTCAGGTCAGGAACATAATTTCAATCACGTGACACTTCCGGTTTTCGAGAAATTGCGTGATTTCCGTCCGTCCGGGACGCTGGTCCGTCCGGGACGCTGTTTCAGCAGCCAAACCGTAAGAGATAGAGAAAAAAGTTATTAAAGTTATATGTTTGGAATGATCATGTCAGGTCAGGAACCGAATTTCAGTCACGTGACACTTCCGGTTTTCGAGAAATCACGTGATTTCCGTCCGTCCGGGACGCTGGTCCGTCCGGGACGCTGTTTCAGCAGCCAAACCGTACGAGATAGAGAAAAAAGTTATGACAGTTATATGTTTGGAATGGTCATGTCAGGTCAGGAACCGAATTTCAGTCACGTGACACTTCCGGTTTTCGAGAAATTGCGTGATTTCCGTCCGTCCGGGACGCTGGTCCGTCCGGGACGCTGTTTCAGCAGCCAAACCGTAAGAGATAGAGAAAAAAGTTATTAAAGTTATATGTTTGGAATGGTCATGTCAGGTCAGGAACAGAATTTCAATCACGTGATTTAAAAAAATATTGTTTTTATTTAATACGCGTTCTATTTGAAAAACGGTCTTTTTCGTTTTATTAAATGAGACATTTGTCTCACTGGTTGCTAGTTTTTGTATAATATAGTATGAGCAAAAAGTAACTCCATCAAAGATACCTTTGGAATTTTGAAGTCATGTGTATTATAACACCAGAAAATTATATTTCATTCTTGTTGATTCTTTTCAATTACGTTATTGACGTTTAAACTAAAAAATGCAGTCTTGTAAGGAAACTTCTTAAATTTAATAAATAGAAAATTAAAATTACAACGGACAGCATTTAGAACAAAATTAATGAAATAAAATTAGTATATCGTTTGTGTTAATGGAGACACTACTAAATTAAATTGCAGGTTAGGCACCTAACCTCACTTCAGTCTGTAAACAAATTAAATGTTTGGAAATGTTAACATGTTACAGTTTATACACATTTACAAGAGGTGCCAAAAATGCCTTCCTTCTTCTTGCAAGCACAGCCTCACACGTCGTTTCATGTTTTCGAAGACACGTTGCAACAATTCAGGTGTTATTGCATTACATGCCTGGGTGATTCCTTCTTTCAGTTCTAACATCGTATGAACAGGTGTTTTAAATACTGAATTTTTTCGAAGTGGAAATAAAAAGAAGTCCAAAAGGATGAGATCACAAGATGTAGGTGGCGAAAGACCTTTTAAAATTAATCGATCAAAGAACTGTAGATGTTCCAACGTGGTTCCAGCTACATGAGGTGTTGCGTTATCTGGTTGGAAGTATCCTTGTCGAATTTCATCGTCATGGAGCTGATTCACAAATTCTTGAAGAATGTTATTTTGATATCTTTCAGCATTTATTGTATCTTCAAAGAATATTGATCCGATAATTTTCTGGCGAGAGCACGCTACCCAAACGTCTATTTTAGGGCAATGCAAAGAAGTTTTACGAAAGAAATGTGGATTATCAATAGCGCTCCATAAGCACGTTACATGTGAATTAATGTAGCCATTTAAGTAAAACAACGACTGATCAGAAAAAAGTAAAATCCAAAACATCATTATTTAAATGTTGCAAAAATCAGTCCCAGTATAAAATTTCTTTATTGTAATCTGGAGGTAAGCGCTCTTGATACATTTGTAGTCTGTATGGATACATATTTAAATCTTTTTTTAGAATTGTACGGCAAGTACCATAACTCAAATTCACTTCTTAAGCAAGCCTTCGGATTGATGTGCAGGGTTCGTTTTGCATTCGATTTTGGACATCTGCAATTTGTTCCGCAGTTCTCACACGTGGTCTACCAGTTCTTACTCTGTCTGCTACACTACCAGTCTCCCTGAAAGCAGCTAGAGTACGTCGTACTTGATAAAAAGAGTCTGTTGCTAATATTTCAACGTTAGGAAATCTTTCTCTAAATTCGTTTAAACAAGCATATGCAGAGTACTGCCAATTACCATTGTCCATTTTGAAAATATGCTTCTATTATAAATATTTTATGTTCTGGTAACATTTTTAAAATAAATTATTCAGAAATTATTGATTAAAAATTATTACATAATACCAAATGTCAAATGACAGCTTCTAATTTTCTGGTGTTATAATACACATGACTTCAAAATTCCAAAGGTATCTTTGATGGAGTTACTTTTTGCTCATACTATACTTTATTGAGATAATGTTAACAAAAGTGCTAATATTCGAATTACGCTTTCTCTTCTGTACTCTCTTAGTCTATTTGCCTGGTGACTTTGTAATACCTCTAAAATAGAAGTAATTTGACTGAGTGTCCTCAACATTTTACACATCATTCTTTACTTGGTCATCGTTTTCAAATTTCAGTCATGCTATTGTTTATTTCAATAACTTAAAGAAATGTACGTACTTCCATGTGGGTGAATCTCGACTGTAGGGAGAGTGTATACATATTTCTATTTCAATTGGGCGAGTGTATTTTGAATCAATTCGTCTCTTAGATCGGTACTGGGACTCCGCTGCCTCCCTTAATAACGAAATAAGGAGCATTAATAGTTCTTTGTTGTTTAGGAAAGTCTCATTATACATAGCATCACCTTTCCGAAAGATATCATTGATTTTACTTTTTTGGGTATTAAAGATTGTTTCTGTGTCTATTGCACGGTATGTTGTTTTGTTTCAGGAATAAAATGGTGCATTCAAGATTCATCGTATGTTATGACTGACTCAAGCAATCTTAGTCTTTCCATTTCAAACTTCTTTCTTTAAAACTTTATGGGGACATCGTTGTTGTTTTGGAGTAAGGAGACGTGGAACCCATCGAACACATATTTTGGACTATTGGACTAGATAACGCCATCGACTTTTTGAATATTCACTGTCGTCTTTACAATTTATACTACTCACACGCCTGCTCTCTGACGAGGAATTATTTCCATACTGTGCTGTAAGTCTGTCTAATAAGTAATACACATTTTCAATGAGAAGAAAAATAAGCTCCTATTTTATTCTGCATAAATTAGTGCCTATGTTTAACAATGACTAAAATGAAATGCAAACGCATCATACACACCCATCCGATCGACTTAGCTGTGTCGCAGAGGGGAATCCCCTACATAAATCGGCGACTAGTCTGTGTTGCAGAGGGGAATCGTCATGAACTGTTTACGTTATCGAACTGTACAGGTTGTTTACGTTATCAGGCATTCTGTTTGATCCTATAGTATGAATTTTATGTTTACATTAGCTCAATGTTTTCATTATCTGGTATTTACGTTATCGAGCGCTTGCTGTATATCTCTTTGTACAACAGGAGGATATTTGACATCCCTCTAGTCCATGCTCTCATAACATATGAGAGAAACCATTTTTATCCATTATAGTTAATCTTAAAGGTAAATTTCCTTTCATACCTGAACTATCGACGTAGTTTGTTACAACTGGAGAAAAAATCTACTAAGAACAAATGGCGAAAATATTAAGGACGATAACAGCAAAAGTTTTACAAGATTTGGTAATATATAAAGACATGAGGGAGACGTGTCAAGTTGAAGACAAAGAAGTAAAATATGAGGTAATATGTACAGAATACAATGTATCATAACTATTTAAATAACCCTATATAAGACAAAATGATTTTTAGGTGTAAAATCCAAGAAAATGTAAAATATCAGTAGGTAATTAAAGCTCATGAAATCAGCTCAAACCTAATCCATTTAATTTAAAGAATTAACCCTATCTAGGACAAAATGATGTTTAGGTGTAAAATCAAATGATTTTATTATAGTTATTAAAATTAGTCACAATTAAACAAATTATACCTAAAACATTAGGCGTAGAAACATTTTCTCACCTGAAAGTTTTATTAAAAATGTATATGAGATAAGTACAAGGTCCGGCAACTATGCGGGGGTGAAAGATATTTCTAAAACTATGAGAGTTACAAAAATATTGCATATATAAAAGTTGTAGGTACGAAGGTGGTGCACATTACTAACATAGTTTGGATTATACATAGTGGTTAAAAAACGCGGTGCAAATCAAACATATTATTTTTTTTAATAGAATGCCCTACTATATTTGGGTATCTAGCTTAAAAGTTTTGCATTGAAATACTAATTATTACACATGTACGTTGCTTGCATGCAAAATGTTAATTTGTTCGTGTCTTAAATTTTAATTTGTGGGGTTGATTATTTTTCCCCTGTTTTCGTCTTTTTAATGTGTCATAACTATACTTGTCGTAATATAATGCCTTCATGACTTCCATATACAACATGGCAAATTTCAATTTCATTATATTATAAATCGAATACTGAAGAAGCTAATACGATTAGCGAAACGTATATTATTTAAATATTCATTAAATCTAATATTACGACAATATGATTTTTATTTATACCATATAAAAATCAAGGTTATCTCTTATTGAATTGATATAATTATCTCCATTAACATTTCAAATTTTTCAAGTTGTATAGATCTAAAGTTTTGAAGACATTAACGATTTTATGCAAAAAAATTCTGAACTTTAGGCAGCTATTCTAAGCAACAGATAGCGGAAAGCCCTGTATATGTTTATATTTTTGAAAAGCCGAAACCGCAAATGCTGTACTACGCCCTAGGCAATGTCCTGTGTAACTCTTAGGATCTGCTAAACCAAGATAAGCAGAAAATTTACATGGAATTCTTGCAAAGGTATGAATTTCTACACACTGAACAATGCATTTTCCTTTTCTGTACCTTACAAATTAGCAGCGGTATGTGATTTGAGGTGATCGTAGCTCCAATTATTTTCTATATAGAGCGATATGCAGCGCCAGCGTGGTTCTGATGGTTAGAGCATCGGACTGCGGCGCAGAAGTCTGGAGTTCAAATCCCAGATCGATGCCTGGCGGGCGGCCTACCCAGTCGCTTTAAATAATTGGGAACCTGCGTTCGAAAGAACAAGGGGTAATAATGCGGTTGTCTAATGCGTGGTGCTCACCACATCACCACGTGTCATGAATTTGACACGCGACAGCCGGGTGTGAGAGCGAGGATACGGAAGCTCTAACCTTCCGCCTTGCAGGCCAAGCTCCTTCATGGGGTGTTAGTGCCTCACCATTATTATTATAGAGCGATATTAAGGTCTCCTTCTTCATTAACAACAATAAAACGTTGAGGTCTCTGTGTTTCGGAATTAGGAATTTTGAAAACTAATATCAGTAAATTATATGTAATTAATTCTTACATATTTTATTTATCTTCATCATCAGGAACATCAATGCAGATGCACAAAAAATTCTTTGTTTTTTTACACATTTCATACGCATTTATGTGCAATAGTTTTCAAAATACCTCGATGCTGAAATTCATACCGCGCATTCCCGCTATGCTTTGTTTAAACAAGTTCTGTAGCATTTGTTAAAAATAATTTGGAGATTAATTTGAATCTAGAAAGAATAAGCTTCCCCCTAGTTTAAGAATCATTAAGAAATATTGAAAACGAAAATTGTAAATGCGATGTACGCATAAAATTCATTAATTTTCAGTAATTTTTTTTTTTTTTTTTTTTTTGCAATTGCAAAAAGAATGGAGCCCTCCACATTTAGATCCGCAGGGTCATTCCAGATAGTGTACACTTTTTAAAACTATATCTTCGAGTGCACACCCCATTATTTTGGAAGCGTCTTTTGAGACACCAGATTCACGGCTAATATTTGAATTAACGCCTTCGTAAAGGAGTAAACATGGCGGACTGATCATGTTATTACGCTACTCTCTGGATAGAGTGACACTATTCATGAACCGTCATCTAGTGAGGGTGATGATTAATTTTTTTGTAATACTTATTTGAAATAAAAGTAAAATGTAATAAATAATAATAGCTTTTTGTATCATTTCCAAGTTGAGGTAGGTGTCTGTTAAATGCTAATTCTAAAAAACTACGTTCAGTGCACTAACAACTATTGATTTTACACCTAAAAATCATTTTATCCTATAGTGGGCAGTTGCAAACAAAAGACAAAATGATAAAAAATTTAACTGATTTCGCCTTCGTCTCTGAGCGTATTTCATTAGATTTTATGATAATTAAAATATCAGTTTGTCTTATGTAGGGTTATTGTTTCAAAATATCAATTCGAGATCTCAGAGTGCTTCGCCGAATTTGTCGTTGCTTCAATATATCCGCTGATTCTGTAAATTTTAATGATACTTTAAAAACATACTTATCTCATATACATTTTTATAATACTTTCAGGTGGGAAAATGTTTCTGCGCCTGGATGTTTTAGGTATAAGTAATTCGTTTAATTACGACTAATTTTAATAATAATAATTATAAATAAAATCATTTGATTTTACACCTAAAAACAATTTTGTCCTAATACGGTTAATTCTTTAAATTAAATTGATTCGGTTTGATCCGATTTCATCAGTCTTAATGACTGATAATATTTTAAATTTTCTTGGATTTTCTAATGATTCATTTTACACCTAAAAATAATGTTGTCCTGGAAATTGTTATAACGAGGTATTTTTTGGCAAAAGTTCGTTGAATTATAACTAATTTTAATTATGAAATCTATTGATTTTACACCTAGAAATATTTTTGTCCTATTTAGGGTTATTTAAGTAGTCTATATATCCACCTGGACAGACGATCCGCAAAGTGCTAGAGCAAAAACTAGGCTCAACTGACATTAACAAGCGAGCATTTAATAGAAGTGGAGGAGGAAGAAGATTATTTCTTAAAAACTATTAAAACAAGAACAGATTGGCAAAAAGAAAAATGGGAAACGAACGAGGAAAACCCCTAGCGGGTAATTCAAAAGCTGAATATCTATCTTAAAAGAGCCATATTGAATGTCCTACAAAAACAGTCTAAAGCTTACTATATTGCAGAAAAAAAATAAAAATAAAACTTAAATAAGAATGGGAAGAATGTATTTAGCACGTAACTCTAACGCTTGACTGTTATGAAATGATTTTTACGTGGATTTTTGTCGGTAACCCCAAAATAGTTATTGCTGTTATTTACACCGCCTTTCCGCTAACCCTATCATACCTTCACATATTTCCTACAATAAACGTTTAACAAAAAGTGTTTTGAATATCGAATTTTCTGAATCATACTAAAGAATTCCATTTTTTCATGTAGTTACCCGAATATCTGCAAGCTGTAGACTTCTGGAAAGTTTTGTGACTTCTGCACTGCTAAGGTAGGGGGTCTGGCGAAATTTATCTTCTAAAACCGAGAGCTGTTGGGTGGTGAAAGGTATACGTGGATGCCTACCTAGTTGCCTTTTCTGGGGGCCTTCTCGTTTTTGATTTCCTGTAAATAAAATTAAAGATGTTATTATTTTATTTGATATATGAAGTGGCAGCATACGTCCACAAAATCTTAGTTTTGAAATTTCATATGATGAGAAAACTGTGTAATCCAGCATACCGTATGAATGATACATTTAATTTAAATAATATCCAGATATCTAATGTATATCATGTGATGTAACAGTTGTATGTTTTAACTGGTAGGGTTGTAAAGGGCAACCATAAGGTTGTTTATAGTGAGTAGCAAAAAATATTTTGAATTTGATAATCTACGAGAAATGGTTAAATTCCCATTAATTGTGAAGAATAATAATTGATGATTTGATAAGGTAGTAGCAATATAGTATTCTCTACTATCAAATTTGACTTTCAGTCACAAATATTGTTCAAATATAAAATGCAAGATTGTTTGATTTCATTTAACGTGGTATATTACTACGAAGTCAGTATAACCAGTGAAAGTGAGTGTTGTGGTATGCTGTTGAACTGTCTATCCACATAATAGAGGTTTCAAAGAGCTACAACGAGCTTTGATTTGGTCGGGAACAACCTAAGGAGGTGTTTGCTGACTAGAATTTATCCAGTTAGGAGCTGAAATAGAGTATTCAGGTACAAGTTATACAATAAGAAGGATAGTGCCCATTTCTTACGAAATATTAAGAAGTTATATAGCAAGTTTGGTGCGGCAAAGCATTAAGATAATTGCAATTATATTTAGAAATAGATTTAGAATTATTTTTCTAAATTTAATAGTGATTCGAGTACTCGACGTTTTTCGACCATTATATTTTGAAATTTACATCTTGGAATTAGGTTATTTTTAGAATTTTCATTTAAATCAGGTTTGGACATATTTAATATTCTATTAAATTGTTTTTGACAATATCTATTTTATTTTGTACTTTCAGATCAAACTTCAATGTGCTACTAACAAACTGAAAGTATGAATTTAATTTTGTGAAGTACCTGAAACTTATATTTGATTCATAAAGTCAAATATTTATTATATTTTAAAAGTAATTCAGTCTTTAACTACAAGAGAAAGTTGTTAGTTGAAGATTAACCCATTCAGCTGGGGTATATGAGTCCCATTGCTTGTAAAACTGACTAGTCGAGGTTTTAAAAAAGAATAATCACATGACATAATTTTAAATGTCAAATGGATTTATGAGATACTTCAATTACTATGTATTACATTAAGAAGTAAGGTAAGTACATAAGTGAGCTATACCTGATAGTTCTTCTCGTTAATAATTAGAAAAAGGGTATATTTAATTTGATATGAAATATTGCTCCAAAGAGAGAGCTAAAATAAGGGGACATACTTCGTAGAAGTATTCTAATATCAAAAATAAACCAAAAAGTTGTAGTAAACCTGTATTCGCAAACGAATCCTTTCTAATATATGTATTAAACTTTCCGGTTGTGTTGTAAGTAATTAAAAAACAATTTGTAATAATTTTATGCATCAAATGCTTTATGATTTGGCTGCTGTCAATTTGGAAAAGACTTGATACAGCCTTGCAACCTCGCACCCACTCTAACTTACACGACCGTACATAAAAATCATATCTTTTTTTTAACAAAAGAAAAATTCGGTATTGCATTATTGAAACTGAATTTGACGAATTTCCGTAAAATTTCAATAGTAGGCTCACTTGATCAAAAACTTTACTAAGCTAATTTTATAACATTATTCACATTTTTAAGCCAGGTAAACCATTTAATCATGATTTTCCTGCTTTCATATTACTTTAAAAGTGACCTACATTAAAACTTAATATCTTAGAAAGGATGCATTTACGGACAGGGGTTTATTGGAACTTTTTGATTTATTTTTGATCATAGAAGGCTTCTGCAAATTATGACTCCTTGTTTTAGAAACATCATGTATAACAAGTATATAATATATGATTTTATTGAATAAGCCTTGTCTATGGCTCAGGCCAAGCTAATAAAAAGGCTCTTTCAATGAAGTGTGATTATGTAGGAATCACATACAAAGCTAAAATTGCCCCGTTATGGAAAAACAATCCGGTTTATGTATTTAACATCTATTCTGTCGCAGAAAGAATGGCAAACAGTTGTCATGGGAAAACTTGATTTTCTCAAAGTGTGCTTTTCTTGTTGCTGTTTAAGATGAGCCCAATTTAATTTATCGTTAAGGACTAGTGCGATATAGTACCACTTTGAGGACTCCAAACAAACTCATACACCACGTTATTATGTTAACTATATTACAGTCGAACATAGAAAAATGTTCTACTTGTACGTCAAACTTTCTCAATTACGACTCCTTCTGCAAGGACTGTCAGTTACGATACTTTAAGCTGGTCGAGCAGTCAATAGAAAATGCACTGCTATGGTTTATACCTAATTTTATTATTTATTTTTTGATATACAGAAATATACATTAAACAAATAATTTATTACAACTACTTACAAATGTGTTTTCGGTATTCGTGGAACCATAAATATAATAACATTCTTGTGGTTGCCAGTTGTATCAAAATGATTGTAGCTCTAACAAGGTACACTTGACGGCGACTTGAAGAGAACTGAAAAGTCCACTTGAAGATAACGGGACAAATTGAAGGCTTAAGACGGAAAACGGCTAAAGGTTAGTTGCTTCTTAAATATCGCGAGATCCTGGTTTAACTAGTCAAATTGCGGACAATCTTATAGAAGATGAAATCCGCTCCCGAAGCGTGCACCAAACACATCTTCAAAATTATGTCATAAGATATGACAAGTTTAAGCAATTTCAAGGATCAATCTTTCAAAACGAGAACAAGAAATCACTCCCAACTATAAACTGCAAATCTTTAAAAAGGAGATGCCTCTTGCAAGTTGTAAGTTACCAAAAGTAATACGTCTCTGTAGTAGTAGCGCAACAACGCAAAATACTCAATGAAGGTTAAAATTCGCAGAAACCATTTAAAATAAAAGACAAACAAGCCATAAAAACTACCAACCCAAATTTAGGTGAAAGGAAAGGAAACCAGTGAGAACGACTATGAAAAGACTGTCTCAAGCTTGGGCACCAATACTAGTCTTCGTAGGTAGGTGGACAAAGCGTACTGAGGACTAAGCTGGTGTATACCTCTGACAGAAGACCACCTATCCACAGTAGTCCACTCCAAACTCTAACCGTAATAAAGATCTAAACATCCCACTTCAATACTCAAAGCAAGAGCACTAAAAACCTATAAAAATATATCACAACACGAGAAGTAAATCCAATCCAACTCACAGTACAAATGCAAATCCCACCCTGAAAATAAGGAACTCCGGAAAACTAGAGGAGAAGAGAGAATAATCTAATCAATCCTATGAAAATGCGCATAGATGTAGTCCTCAGAAGAAAGTAACCAACTTTAACATCCCTACTAACCAAACTATAAGATAAGGTGGATAGATGTTTGATACACAAGAAAGAGTGGTCACCTAAAGAGCTCTAACCAACCACCCAAAATAGTGTACAGTAAATTTGCAAAATCTACTACCCTTAACAGAAATTTCACATGTAACAGTAAGTAGTTTTATTAATTCTTAAAACAACACTTTCATCCGGTTATATTATCATAAAGAAATTTGGAAACTTGACCTTCTCAACAGTGTCTTACTTCAAATACACAAAACCTACTATTTGACTGTAGTTCCCTAATTGTTACTCCAATTTCGATGCAAAAATTTCGCAACTGCCCTCCCGTGTGCTAAGACAATAATTTTGCGCTTTTTGCAATTGGGTGTTAGAGATAGGAATAGGTAAGACAAAATGATTTTGATTCCCATAAAAAACATGTCTTAGATCTCCAATAAACTACTAACAAAATCAAGAATATGTAACAGATATAATAATGTTGTTGCCTTTGTCTTAGAAGAAGAACATTGAAGCTAATTCTGAAAAATCCTTCCCTTGCAATCGCAATTAGGTATTCCAAACGTGAAAGTCGTCTTAGCTCATTCCGAAGTCTAAATTTTTTTTTTGTTTTTTTATTATTTTGGAAAGAAGTGTTCAATGGAAGCGATACTGACATGACATAGTTAACACAGTTCTTAGCATAATAACTAAATTAGGGACTATTTTGTCAAAACTTGCCGAAGTATTGCTTTCGATTTCGACTATTTTTGAAAATTTACAATTTGTTTCGCAACCTCTCAATCAATCGCAAATAACACAAAGTTATATGAAAGATGTCATGAAAACTACATAACTTTTGGGAAGACAGTAAGCGCTTTGGTATTCAAAGAAAGTCGAAAAATTAACAAAACTCGCCGGATGGATATAACTATGATAATTCGAGAACGACACAACCAATTGTAACAATATATTCTCCAGTTTGTTTGGAATATTAATACAACGAACTGAAATGATTTTAAGCGAGATTGGTAGCTTTTATTTGCAAGTGTTGTCGGTTTGTATTCAGGCTGACAGTATTAGATGTTAAGTGGTCGCTTGACTCTCCTGTTGTAGTGATGTAGCGAAACAATGCCGGACTACCGAGTTCAAATCTCAGTTCCGGCAAAGTTTTTAAATAGAGGATATCAATTTCCACCCCTTATCACATTTAAATCTGAAATGTAACATAAGCAGCGTTAGTTAAATAAAAAGGCCGTCGAAACGACTTTTTAAAAAACACTTTTATTTTACAACAACAATGCTACACGTTGGAGCTCAAAGACACAGTCAGGCAATTTCTTACATCTAACATGTGAACTAGGAACTAAAGATAAATTATCATACACTAGCTTATATAAAATAACTTATCTATTAAGGATGCACGAGACAGGATGCGCGTTTAAGCTTTGTAATAATTAGTTCCCGTCTCTTTTGCGAATTATTTTTCGCTCAAGTCGTCGCACATAATATGATAACGGTCATACCATCTTGAAAGCACTGGTTCTATAGATTACGAAGACTGGTTGTATATTAACGAGCCCCAAATAGCGAATGCCAAACACGCTCCTTGTCGACAGGGTGCTCCAATATCGATAAGAGAATTGCTCTATCACATATTTGTAACAATTTTATATCTTAATACAATTAGATATAAATTATCGATATCATTTTCATATTGATCGTTGCCATTATGTAAAAAACGAATTTCGGGATTGGACCGTGTCATTATTGAGATTGAAGTAGTCGACGTTTTGTTTACTTTCATAATGAGCTTCATCGGGAGATAAGCAAAAAACACAGTAACTTAACGTATACACCACCCCAGAGACGATTTTTTTGCAAGGGAAGGGATAGAAAAGCAAAGTAACTCAACGTGTGAACCACGCCAGAGGTGAAACTCTTCTAACAATAGGAAGGAGAAAGGTGAGAATTTATAAACAAGTGTCGTCGCGGTTGAGTGGACAGGGTTTAGAAATAAGCACTTTCCACATGGAAGATGGTTTAACCATGCAGTTATGGATTTGCCTATTTCACTTGTCGTTGCTAATATCTTTATGGAGGCTTTCGAAAGCATGGCTCTGGAATCTTCAGAATTGACACCCAAGGTGTGGTTCTGATACGTTGACGATACCTTTATCATTTGGCCACATGGTAACGACTCTTTCCTCGTCTTCTTAAACCATCTCAACAGTCAACATCTAGACATTAACTTCACCATGGAGATGTAAAGCTCTGACTTTCTTCATATCTTGGATGTACATGTTTTTCACCAACCCAGTGGCACACTTGGTCATTCTGTATATCTCAAACCCACTCACACTGATCGCTATCTACATGGCGATTCCCATCATCAACCAACACAAAAACCTTCTCTTCTCCTTCTTCTACACATCATATTCTAGGACTTACTGTCCTGTTAAATTCAATAGTTCGCATTTTAGTACGGGATGGTATTTATCCTTCTTGGGACGTTGAAGTTCAATATTTTTTCCATCTCTTGGGTGGTTTTCCTACTGGTCTTCTTATATTTAGTATCGGTGTCTTTGTCCATTTTGCTCGTCTCTCTTCTTCGGTCATATCTACGTGGTCTCTCCAGTATCGGCGACTCGATCTCACCCATCTAACGTTGTCCTGGGTTCCATATCTTTCGCATATAGTTTAACTTTTGACTCTGACTCTGTTCTCCCTGATATAGAGATATAAAGTTTTCATCTCCGTTACTTCTTGATTTATATTTCGGTCACTTCATGTTTCTATACCGAGGTATTTGAAGCTCATAATTATTTCATTGTTAAGAACCAATTTACAGCGAATATGATCTTTGTATATCATAATTGTGTTTTTCTGCAGATATTTTCATATTTAAATATTCTGCTTTTGTTTTAGATTTGAAAAGCAGGCGTTGTAGCTTATCTTTGAATTCTCTTACGAGTACTGCATCATCAACGTAGCACAGTATTTTAATTCTGATATTCCCTATTCTGTATCCCACGTTTCTTAACGCTTCGTATTATTTGATTCATAATGATGCTGAAAAGAGTAATGCTCAACCTATCGCCTTCTCTGATCCTGACGAAATGGATACTTCTTTCGTAATTTCTTTATTAATTTTTCTTTGAGCTTTATTGTTTGTATTCAGTTGTTGTATGGTATGGTATGATACACAAACATTTTGTTCACATTGAGACTGTAACTGGTGAACAATAGAAAGCAGGTAAAAAATTTCTGGCCAAATATAAGGAAGTTACACTGTTGCGTTTAAACTCCATGATCAACACAATTTTTGTTTTCAACATAGAACAAAATGCTTTTCATGACTTGTAAAAAACACATTGAATTGACATTTAAGCAAAAAAGAAAGTGTTATCATAGCGCGAGTGGGAGTTGTGTATAGACTGAAGTTGGTAACAGTTGGTCTTTCGCACCGTGTATATTGATGTAAAGTTCTTACAACATCTCTCAATCTTTTCGTTATCAATTCTTGTACGCCAGGCTGTTTCCATATCCGCACCCGATAAGATACACATTAAATTGAATATTATTCGGAAAGCTTGTAGAAACAACGGTTACCGTGCTAGGTCTATACATCTGCCATCAATCACCATGGTCATCCACGGCCACCAAACCTTCGAAAACTGATCATTCCACAGTAATAGTCTTTCTTCCCTATATCTATCCGTGTAAGAAAGTTTCTTCAAAAACAAAAAATAAATATAATACTCAAACTCCCGAACAGGACCTCAGAGGTTCTATCTTCATCAACAGACAAATTAAACACCATGACATCCAA
Source organism: Agriotes lineatus (assembly GCA_940337035.1). Lineage (NCBI taxonomy): Eukaryota > Metazoa > Arthropoda > Insecta > Coleoptera > Elateridae > Agriotes > Agriotes lineatus. Next base: position 176,535 of record CALNHX010000638.1, on the reverse strand, counting down.
AGGTGTTTGTAGAGCCGCTTGCCCTTATAATTCTGTATACATTAGTGAAATAGGACGTGCAGTAAAAACTCGTATATCTAAACACCAGCGTTGCCTCAAGTAGAGCCTTGTTTCATCATCAGCCATTGCTGAACATGCAATACCGGCCATAAGATCCTTTTTTTGATGAAACTTCTATTATCTGCAAATACCCACTCTTTTTTAGCAGAAAGATTCGCGAGGCCGCTGAGATTTTTAAACACCCTAATAATGTCAATCGGTACGGCTTTCCCCTTCTTTCTATGTGGAAAGTGCTAATTTCTAAACCCCGCTCACCAAGCTTGTCACTCAATCGCGACGATGTCTATAAATTCTCGCCTTTCTCCCTACTATCGTTAGAAGTGTTTCGCCTCTAGCGTGGTTCACACGTTGAGTTAACGTGCTCTTCTATCCCTTCCCTTGCAAAAGAGTGTTGCTTCTGGTGTGATTTACACATTGAGTTTGCTTACCTTCAGATGAAACCCCTTATGAAAGTGGACGAAACATTGAATACTTTAATCTCAATAATAACAGACTCTAATCCTGGAAGTCGTGCCTTGCATAATGACAATGGCCGGAGAATTATAATTTCTCCTCAATTGCAGTTTGCTCTAATACAATATTCAAAAAACTTACTTTAAAAACTTGTTTGTCTTCAACAACTGGTTCATATCGAATTATTTTGGCTAGAATACTTTAAGCAGATTTGATTAATTTTCTCACCTCTATTTATTATTCTAAAATGATATGAAAGTTTTTATCAGCAGAAAAACGTTTTGGTAATTAACTGGAAAAGGTCTTTCTTCTATCATAATTACCAATGAGACGTTTCTACAGTGAAAGATTGATATTAAAATCCACTCTAGTTTGCATTTATCGAAAGTCAACTGATTCGATGACGAGCATTGACTAGATTCGTCCACAGACCAGCATCTTCATCACTATCCGTGATGAGATTTCTGATTCTTGAAATTCGTCGCCTTTTGAAGTGGAAGACGATTCATGAGGATATGAAGAAGTCGATGAGGACGCATCTTCTTGCACAAAACGCACACAGTTGATCTTTTGTTTTTGAATATTTCAAGATATTTGAATGAGCGTTTTTTCCAACCTTCCTTTCCAATTTTTTTCTACACTGAGATCCTGATAAACGTTTTGTGTTCCAAGAAGACGAATTAAATGAATGCTCCTACTTAATGGTTTAATCACTTTATTTTTGTAATTTACGACAGATGAAACCGGTTATTGCTGTCGTTTTAATTTTTCCTAGTGAAATTTACTGACCTTTTTTGGTTCCAAGATCAAAACTAGATGTGCGTTGTCGAATGGAAAGACGGAAAATTTAAAGTTTCCTCAACCTTATTTTATATAGTGAGAATTACATTTCCGAACCATCTTGTAGAACAAAAGGTCAGTCACATCAGAAATTAGTCCAGCATTTTACCAAACTTGACGCTCATAGTCACAAAACCATTGAGCTATAAACGTTTTGGAAGTCTGCTGTTCGCTGATATTTTAACAAACCGCAAACATACCTATAAAACTTCCAGGAAGTAAAGTATTAATTATGGAAATGTTATCTATTTATCAGGAATAATGGATTTGTTTTTTTCTAAAAAAGGTAGCAGATTTTGATCGATCGCTCTTAAATTTGCACGACTGTATGCAATGTACCCCTTGCATGTTTTCTCGGGCAGCCCGTAAACAAATATATGTTTTTATTTGAATTTCACTTTGCGTTTTCCTTTCATCGGTGAATGCAGAATGGTGTATATGGCTTTTCAATTTTAAAATAATTGCAGTTATTACCTACATACACAACGATCACTCTGATTTAAAACAGATTCGATATCAATTTTTTCTTGTCGTTAGTGAATGCACGTAATGCATGGTTTTATTTCCGCTTCAGTTTGTAATCCATTATTTTAATTATACCATATTATTTCCACGGGTAATTCCGTTGCAATTTACAATAGTTTATTACAATCGTAACAATTTTAATGGATCTATTAGACTGCGAAATTAAAATTTTGTATTGAACCAACGACGTACAAAAATAGACACGTATTAGTTTTCAGCCAATTTTGAAGGCTTGGTAGTGTTTTTTTGAAAATTGTGTTTTACGACATAGTACAGTACAACTAGATTACACCTGGCGCAGCAATACATATTTTATTTTATTCTGTGTAAGTCGCAATACATATTGAAAATTAAAAACACAGAAAACTTGAATAACTCATGTCTCTTTCTGGAAATAAGACATTTGAAAGCTATCGGTTTTGATTTGAAAAAGTTACTGCTTCGTCGACTAGTTGCATGAATTGTCATACCGAATATCATCCAAATCGATTCAAGCGTTCTATTGTTATAAGCAAAATAATTTTTTAAAATAACTTTGAAGCCGAATATATATTTTGGAGCAGGAATCTGTGGCTAAGCCATGCCCACATATTTTGTGCGCACTCTGTATACATAGTATCGTTTTCAACTTCAATATTGTCTTTATCAACCATAGCTATTCTTTACATAGGGCTTATAATTCACTGCCAGCTGGGCTACTTTCGTTATAGTCTCTCCCTTTTGATTGTGACTTCTTGAATGTGTCCCTCCTAATTTTTGCTAGTCCAACCCCTGACTTTCCATTCATCCCCGTTTGTGGTATTCATTTCTATAGGTTCCCTTCGGCCATTTGTAACCTATATCAGGCTATTAAGTCTTTTATATTACAAATAAATGGAGTAGGTTAGTTGATGTATATTCCTACTTAATCAACTAATTCCACCTACACTTTCTTCTTGCATATTTTGTTTTTGTGTTTGCATTACTATTATGTCATTTTTACTAGTTGCGGCATATATCCTTGTGTCATTTCGGGCAACACACTGATTATGTTAATTAGTTGGCAGAATAATTAGTAATTATTGCTACAAAACTATTTTTATAATAAAATAGATTACATTCAATGTTCTAACGCATTTTTCATAAATAAAATAGAGATAATAGTAATAATATGCTTTAGTTATTAAGAACAGTATTTTAGAATATTCACTAAGGCAGAAGAATGGCAAACATTACTACAGAAGTTGCATCAAAATGATAGGGTTTATCGTTTTTCAGTATTTACAATTTTAAAAAGATATTCAATAGTTATGTACCGTGTGCATTAAAAATACGCGAATAGTTTTGCGAGTGCCCGTTATCTATTACGCAAGAGGAATATATTTTCAGAAAAAAAACTCATATACATTCGCATTTCCTTTTATATTTACGTTGTTAACTATTTTCGAAGTAAAAACTTGGTAATAATTCTCAAATTTGTCGATTTTTATATTTAGTTGTCAGTTTAACATGTGCAAATTCCCGGGTATTTGTATATGTGTAAATATCCACTAATAATTGGGTGCCGTTTGCCGACATTTTAAAAATACTGATATTTGATTGAAAATCGTACGACACTCATTAATGACCAATAGAAAAATTAGTTCACGAGCCGTAACCAAGACAACAACAAAATTTCTTGGACATTTTTTGTTGGTAGACATTACCTCTTTTTAGGGTTTTTGTCGTAACGATCTTCTTACCGAATCTGCATTCGAGCATTAATTCATATCCGGAAATTATTTTTCGTGCATTCCAACAACGTCCTACCTAATTTGCCCTCGCGTCCCGCTCGGGCAAATTAACACAACGTTGTTGGAACGCACTCAAAAAAATTTCCGGAAAGAATTAATGCTCTTATGAGATTATATATGATAAAAATTTCCAAAGCAATATTTACACAAAATAGAAAACACGGCAGTTAATGTAATATTGTCGTATATTATTTTAATTTTTGGTTTTTTAAAAGTGGATGTAAACAGTTTACAGCTGGCTTTAGAAGTTAAGTCCCAAATGTTTGTAGTTGCAAATTTTAAACTTTTTTCTCTTAACGTTTAGATTAGTTTCGTTTTTAATTGACATCACATTGAATAATAAATTAAGGCATAATTAAATCTTGCAAATGTTTAAATTAAAAGCAGTTTTGATTTTTAAATTAGGTCAGTTAACGAATATTAGTTTCAGAAATGAATTATGCATACGATACATCAAGCTCTTCTACGGATAAGTATAGTTGGACTTCTATATCTCGAACTTCTTTGAATCGAATTTTTCTATATCTCGAATTTTTAAAGAAATGTGTGCGTTAAGATTGCATTTTACCGTAAAATTGTTTGTGTGTACAATTTTTTCTAGGTCGACTTTTTCTACAACCTAGGTTAAATTCGTTTTTACGCCGATAAATTTCTTTACGGGGAGATGAATATTTTTGTCGTACGAACATTCTTAGACATTTTGACCGCTTATATTGTTTTTTTTTACTTTGAACGCAAAAAATTGCACTAACTTTGATAAAATTATGGTTGCTATGTGAGAGAAAATCAAGTTCGTTAGTACATTCTTAACTTTGAAGTATCTCCGCAATACACAGGGTGATAAAAATAGGAGAATCTAATAGATTTTTTAGTAAGTGGCTGTGACCTTGAATTTCGCATCTTCTAAAGAACTTTTTTGAGTTTGAGAATATGCCGGACTTTTATTGAGAATAAAATTTTCTGATATATGAACAATAAAAGAGTTTTCCACTTATCTCTAAATTTATGCCGTTCACTGTATGCCACTATATATATGAAGTTGATTTCTCTAGTGTATTTTTATGTAGCTGTCTTAATAAATGCATGTAGACATTTTACTTAACTTATTTTGTAAATTTCTGCAACTCAAGAAAATAGCTGCATTCAACTGTAAAAATAATTGGTACATTTGTAATGGTAATGTCCGACCTGTTTCGTTTTGCGTAAAATATGACTTTTCGAATCAAATGTGTTTGAATTTTTATAGTCGTTTCTGTTAAAAAATTCAAAATGCATTTTGCCAGAGTAGATATGATTGAAATGGTTTACACTTTACACACAAAAATTGAGCATTAGCTACGATCAATTATCATGGACGTTACCCGGACTTAAGACAGTAATTCAAGAAATTGATTGGGGGCAATGGAAAATTGAATTACCAAAAGAAATCCATTGCGAGTTATTCCATTCTGAACGACGAGAATGCACTCAATGTTCTTCTTTTTTTTTACACTTAAGTGTGCCAAAGATTAGTGATGTCACTAATGTAAGGTTGATCAGTGAATCGCATTAAAAGGAATCACAAACTCCGTCCATCTTGGAGGTCATATAATCTAATACTACATATACACTTCATGTCTATCTTTCGTTTGTCCTCTTGTCACATGATAATTTTAATTTAAAGGGGATTACAAAAGGAGTCCAAAAGTCTAAAAAATCTGGTGTGATACACTCACACAACTTCCTTTTACAGTGATCTTATAATTAGTCAAAAATTTAATTTTTAATTTTTAAGCATTTGTTAAAAATTTTCAAAAATTACGAATTCTACAAAAACGGTACAAAATAGAGCGTTAGTTGAAGAGACAAATTTTCTCTAAAATCTTAAGCAGAATTCAAAAATATAATAATATACCGGGTGTTCCATTTAAAATAGGAGTTAATAAAAAAAATAGAAAAAAAACAAAAGAAACCCACTTTAGAAGTTTTCAACTAGAAAATCACCTATCTCACGTCAATGCACATTAAAAATGTAATAAAAATGTAAAGTTTGAAAAAAATCGTTAGAGCCGTTTTTGAAAAAATCGAAAAAAACTGAAAAATCACAAGAGTAAACACCTACTTCCGGTTATGCGATTTTCTTCAAAAGCTTGCTGTCTCATCTACATAGTACACAAAACTTATATATGAAGTTTCAACGCCATACCTCTTTTCGTTTTTGAGATATTCTGTTCACAGACAGACAGACAGACAGACAGACAGACAGACACACAGACCAATGAAAAAAAATATGTTTTTTGGGATCAGGGGACCCTAAAACGTGAAGATCTGTTGAAAACTCAATTTCGAATTTTTGGGGTGAATCCAATACTTCCTTTATCGTAAAAGGAAGTAAAAATACGAGCTATCCCATTTGAAAAAATCTGGTGTGATACACTCACACAACTTCCTTTTACAGTGATCTTATAATTAGTAAAAAATTTCATTTTTAATTTTTAACCATTTGTTAAAAATTTTCAAAAATTACAAATTCTACAAAAACGGTACAAAATCGAGTGTTAGTTGAAGAGACAAATTATCTTTAGAATTTTAAGGTGAATTCAAAAATGTAATAATATACCGGGTGTTTTATTTAAAATAGGAGTTAATAAAAAAAATAGAAAAAAAAACAAAAGAAACCCACTTTAGAAGTATTCAACTGGAAAATCACCTATCTCACATCAATACACATTAAAAATGTAAGAAAAATGTAAAATTTAAAAAAAATCGTTAGAGCCGTTTTTGAAAAAATCGAAAAAAACTGAAAAATCACAAGAGTAAACACCTACTTCCGGTTATGCGATTTTCTTCAAAAGCTTGCTGTCTCATCTACATAGTACACAAAACTTATATATGAAGTTTCAATGCCATACCTCTTTTCGTTTTTGAGATATTCTGTTCACAGACACACAGACAGACACACAGACACACAGACAGACAGACAGACAGACCAATGAAAAAAAATATGTTTTTTGGGATCAGGGGACTCTAAAACGTGAAGATCTGTTGAAAACTCAATTTCGAATTTTTGGGGTGAATCCAATACTTCCTTTATAGTAGTAAAAGGAAGTAAAAATGAGTTATGGATCTTCTAAAAATATTCTAAAATTTATCTTGTACAATAAGATCCATTTTTTCTTATTTCAGCACAACATAGAGACCCTTGATTAATGAATAGCAACCTTTTCTACGAATTTATAAAAACAAAGCTGCTATATTTTTTTGCGATTGCTATTTTCTCCACAAAAAAACTAATAGCTCTTAAACTATTCGTCAGAATTTCAAAAGAAATATATGCACGTATAGCTAAGATTATCCACGCCAGTAGAGTGCAGCGGTACAAAACATTTTTAAAACTTAGAGCTAAATATTCTCCCTAAGTATCAATGTATTTTTTGTAAATCTTTGGTAGTAAAGGCATAGTAGAGCTTTTCGAGAAGATTGGAAAATCCTGCATCATCACAACTATTATAATCGCAGGACTGGAAGTTGTATGAATTAATACCATATTTGATAATACTGAATTTATAAGTGAGTATAACTCTGGTGGTGTAGGTAAGCAAATGTTTGAATTTTAGGCAAATACTGAAATTTTTTAATGATAATTTTCTTGATGAATATAACTACCAATGTGATTACACATTTCGACCAATGAAAATGCACAGTTTCTAAATTTTATCAAATTACTGCACAGTGTGCAATAATCTGATATAAAACCGTGCACTGATTAGATTGTTTGAGGAAAGTCACAGACGAAATGTGGGTAAACATTCATTTGCCAAATACTTCATGTTTATACCTGTCACTTTTCAATTAGGTTCTAATCTAATAAAAACCTGTGTACCCTTTTTTACTAATCCAACTCAAATATCCATAAATTATTCGGTCAAAATGTCAACCATTATTTAATAAAAGCTCTAGAATCATCTCGGGCTCTTATTTGATAATAGTGGATTACTTGATCTAGTTTATGGATGTTTTCATTGCTTAGTATTCTTAGTAAACATTTTTCCGATGAAAAATTTGCACTTGGGATATAATATATGACTTTTCAGCATCTGTTATTGTCAATTGAAATGCCATAATTTTTTAAAAATGCAACAAATCATGTTTTTTTGTAGTGGTAAAAATTAAAATATTCCCTCGGGATTTTATTACTTTTTTTTATTACTTGTATCCATGGCAACCACCAAATATATAGTTTTAATCAAGTTGGTATTTCAAAGACGCCATTTAAGCTTTCATTGAGCGTCAGTATAAATGCCATATTCACTGTGTACAGATACAAAATGAAGCGATATTTGGGAAATAGTCAAAAAAAAATCTATTTGGGATTCATTATTTTGCTGGGATTTTTAAAAATTCCAGATTTGTTTTTTTTTTGGAAACGTCCATAACAAACTAACTTTGACAAGTTGTCTAGCCTTTAGCTCTGGAATTTGATAATAGTTATTTACTAGACAAGTGGGATAAGTGCATCATTAATATACGTGTGTGTAAGTTACAAACAAGTGCCTAACACGAGTTATGTAAGCACACAAGTATATTAAAGATGCATTATCACACATGTATTGTAGAACTGCCCAAAATTGAGAAAAGTGCATTAAGAAAGATGTTAGATCTGTCATTTTCAAAAATATTTTAGTAGGCAAATGTTATTATGTCATTCATTTGACACTATTTCAGTTGGGTAACGAAGCAATTATACCACTAGTGGTGTAATCGAATTTCATTACACCACTAGTGATGTAATAAGCTTCATTACCGAACGCAAATAGTGTCAAATGAATGACATAATAAGTCCTTATCAAAGCAGTTATCGATAAAGTTAGTTTGCCTCGTGAAGTTGCCAAAACTACCAACTGTAGTACAAAAATTACCAACAAAACCATTCGCTGTTAATACATTATTACCGATGACATCTTTTCTATTTGATTAAATAGAAGATTTTCAATATAGTAGTTTATATTTGATGTGAATCAATGTTTAAGATGAGGTTACTATAAGTTTCTAGGTGGTTCTGTCGAGTAGCTTATTTTTTCGCAATTTTGAAAATACTAGTAATATGCTACCTACATAACTTTTTTATTTATTATGTCCCTGATCATAGATTGTGCAAAGTTAACATCCTATACAAAGACCTAAAAAAATGTAAAATCATGCTACCAGGGCAATTTTAAAATGCCTGTCCACAGTTTTTAAAATTACAAAACCGATTCGATATACAGAAGAACCTTCAAAAAATCTTTAATTCACTTGATCAACTCGTACTATATCTAGAATATACTAAAATGTAAAATATATTAGAAATTACAGTAATTGTTTAGTTATTATTGCTGTAAACCATATCAGTTAAAAGGCACTATAAATAACTTCATAAACAAATGCAATTGGCATAATGTTATTGGTGATATGTTAAAACTTATAAGATTAAACACATAGTAGTTTATATTACTCTTGTATTTATTCATAAATTTTTAAATGATAAACTACCAAATTACTTAGAAAATAATATTAAATAATGTATTTATGCACAGACATTTTTCAAAATAATATTTGGACAAACCTTTTTCATAAATATATAAATTAAATTTGAATGTATATTGTCCGCTGTACTCAAATAGCTTAAGCTAATAAAATTCATTTATAATCTGTTTAAAATAAGTATTTTTTAATATTAAAGATTTAGGAAACAGGAAAGTTCAAAGTACCTTGTTTAAAAAATATATTGTTAAGAAAAATATTCCAAGATTATGTGAATACGGTATGTATAAATTTTCATCGAAAAATTGCAGAATTTGGGATTAATCGCATAATCAATCAAAACTGTGAAATGAATCAAACTGTATATACTCCCAGTAAGAATGAAATCAGCCAATTTGTTTTATTTTATGCATTTTATGATATATTTTAAAAAACAGTTTCAGGTTCACACTGTGTAGGTAGAAACAGATTTATAGGTCCTAATTTCAAATTGATTTTCAAGCAAGTTGCGTTCCTTAGATGTCAAAAAATAATGAAACAGAACTTTTTCAATTAAAACTTTGTCAACTGCGATACTGTTTCGGATAGGGCACTAATTAAAAAAAAACCGCATGCCCAAAGCATCAACCCCAAATTCGGAAGCCATCAAGTAACTCCCCGAATTCTAAAAAAATACGACTTACTCGGAATTTTCGGGGGGCAATACCGAGTGCACTGCAGCCACGGGAGCGGCGCTGCGCTGGGGCAGTTTTCAGGGGTTTTCCTCCCCGAGTTTCCAGCCCGGTGGAGGATGTGGTCTATGCTGAAGTCGGATTTGGTCCGCACTTGCTGCTTGTCGCCGGCCTCGTTCTCCATCGGCGAAGACGTCATCTTGATTTTTGGGACGAAGCTCTGGTTGCACTAGTAAACTTTGAAAAACTACTGTTACAGTGTTACACATCACCCTTATTTTATACCTTCCCCACTATCCTGTGGATTTAGATCCCATCTTAGTGTAATTATGCGTAAATCAGTAGCTCTAACACGACCACAGACCGCGTAGCTGCAGGAGCTGTGACTGCCTACCTGCTTTGGCAGGGGCCGAACTAGTCAATTTTTGCAAATATATATACTAATATTGATTTACAAACGATGCATTTTTTATTAAGCCCACAATTGTGCAAATAGTAAAGGAGGAAATTACAATATAAATACAATTAACTTCTCTTCGGTATTGTATGGAATTGCATTAAAAAAATAAATCCATCTCTAAATTGTCATCCTCATTGCTATTTAATTCCATATGTTAACACAAATGCGTCTTCACCGTGGATACTTTCCATCCGGCCTTTCTGTTGTAAAAACCGCGCAAATAGGATAGGTTTATTTGATTCCAGTAGTAAATAAACAGCATCGTGTTTTTACGAAATTCTTAAAACGGAATTGTAACTGAATTCGTTAATTGTGTTTCTCTGTGCGTTTATTTGTAATTTTTAAATGTTTCTTTCAAATTCGAATATAACATGAAAAAATGAAATAGGAATATCTGAAAAATAAACCTCCTATCTCGTAAAGAACATGGACAAAATGGCGGGCCTTTTTATATTTTTTTTAATTTCGTCTGACAATGATCGTATAGCTTTGCTTTGTTGGTTCGCCCTATTATTACTCAGATGTGTTAGATTATTGTGGGCAATTATTTTATGAATGCAGTTTGCAGGATTGTTCAATTTCGAGGCTCACTACTGCGATTTTGAAAACGGTAAGATATATGAGGTTGAATTTGGGGCAAAGTTACAGATTCTAATATTAAATAATTTTCAAAAAATAGATTGGAGCCAGCAAAGTTATTTTTCGAGTATGCCCAAGAAACAACTATAATTCTCGTTAAAACAATTTTGAGTTCCTTGGAAAGCTTCAGTGTCTTTGAAGTGACTAAGCTTTGCTTCAGCAATTATTAATATCGATTAAACGACAAGAAATCTCGTTAAAACAACTATAATAATCACAAAAATAACTGCGAGTTCCTTGCAACGACTAAATCATGTTTAAATCATTATTAATCTTTTTAAAATCACTATAGAGCTGGCTAAAATTACTATAATTCTTATTAAACCAAATTTAAGCTCCTTCTACGACTAGAGTCTGTTTAAGCCATTATTAATCTGTTTAAAGTGACTGATAATTTCGTTAAAACTACAATCTCGTTCAAATAAGTTTAAATTAATTAAAACCGACTAAACGGTGTTTAAGGAATTATTAATCTCATTAATCGACCATATTTTGTGTTGAAACAACTTCTAATTCATTGAAACCACTAATCTCTGTTTAAGCAATTATTAATCTCTTTAAAACCCACATAAATTTCGTTAGTCGACTATATTTCTCCTTAAAACAAATTTTAACTCCTTGAAACGACTAAAGCCTGTTACAACTATTATTAATCAATTTAAAATGACTATCAGTTTTGTTAAAACTATAATCTCGTTAAAGAACTTCAAGATTATTGGAACGTCGAATTCTTGTTAAAACAAATTTGAGTTTCTTTAAACGGCAGTATGTTTAAACCATTATTAAAATCACTCTTAATTTCGTTAAAACTACAATCTCTTTGAAATAAGTATAAATTCATTGAAACGACTAAACGTTGTTTAAAGAATTATTCATCTCGTTAATTGACCATCACTTTCGTTGAAACAACTTCTAACTTATTGAAACCACTAATCTCTGTTTAAGCAATTATTAATGTCATTAAAACCTACATAAATTTCGTAACTGATTATATTTCTCGTTCAAACAATTTCCAACTCCTTGAAACGACTAAAGCCTGTTAAAAGCATTACTAATCAGTTTAAAATGAGTATCAATTTTGTTAATACAACAATTTCGTTAAAACAAGTTCAACTTTATTGAAACGACTAATTCTTGTTAAAACAAATTTGAGCTCTTTCAAACGGCAATCTGTTTAAACCATTATTAAAATGACTCTTAAGTTCGTTAAAACTACAATCTCATTAAAACTCGTTGGAACTACTCAACTTTCTTTGGACAATTATTAATCTAGTTAAAACCACTATACGTCTCTTTAAAACGACTATAAATCTCGTTAAAGCGACTATAATTTTCACTAAAACGTAAGCTCCTTGAAACAAATAAAGCCCGTTTGATCTCTTTAAAAATCAATCTCTTTGAATCAAGTTTAAGCTCATTGAAACGACTAAGCTTTGTTTTAAAAATTATTAATCTAATTATAACGATTATAAATCTCACTAATACGACTAAGTATTTAGGTATATACCTACTCTCCACATTTTTACATTTAAAAATCTCTAATTACAGATTTTGATGACAATATTGCAATAATTACCATATTTTGTGTAAATTTTGTTGAATATTGTTGTTAAATTTGCAAATGGTAAAAAAGCCACAGGCCTTAATGGCCTATAGAGCTTTATATATACATATATAAAAAAGACTACAAAAATCTGTTACTATATTGTAATTTACTTTTTTAACCAATTCTTTTGGTAACGTTTGCCATTCTTCTGCCATATGTAATTATTTTAAAATACTGTTTTTCACAGCTGAAGAATATTATTATTATTATTATTTTATGTCCATACCTTATTTACGAACAACAGTACATAGAGCAGTTACAATAGTTATTTACTAGCAACCAGTGAGACAAATGTCTCATTTAATAAAACAAAAAAGACCGTTTTTCAAATAGAACGCGTTTTCGAGAAATCGCGTGATTTCTCGAAAACCGGAATTGTCACGTGATTGAAATTCGGTTTCTGACCTGACATGACCATTCCAAAAATATAACTTTAATAACTTTTTTCTCTATCTCTTACGGTTTGGCTGCTGAAACAGCGTCCCGGACACACAAAACATCGTCCCAGACAAGCCGATTATATATATGGATGGATGGTACAAGTGAATAAAGAGGCGTTTTATCCATAAGGGAAAAACTCTAGCTCACGAGGCGAAGCCGTATGAAATAAATCTCTTTAGTCACGTATGGCAGATATTTTTTTTTCCAATACCTACAATTAATTATATAAATAAGGTTTAAAATTGAATAAATAATTTTAACTAAATATCATGTTACCTGTTTTTGTACTAGATATCAAGCTAGGACGTATTTATTTTGTTAGTTGCTATAGATTATGGACTATTTTATTCACCAGTGTATAAAGTAGCATTTTATTCAACCTCGTCATTAAAATGTTACTGTCACTAAATACAGCTTTACAAATAGGTATGAGAAAAAAATATATTTAATTATAAAATAGATTCGTAAATGGAGTGCATTATTAGGTAGTATAGATCCCTATTAACCTACTTTGTTTACGAAGAACATACATACATTTTATAGCAGTTCTTCCGGTTTGTAGCTTTCTCTGCGAGTAGTTCATTTACACTCATGTCCCACGGTTTTCCCGGTCTACCACTCCTGTTTACCCAAACGCCTTAGTCCTCTCCATTCGTTTAACTAGTTTGTTTCGTCCAACTTTTCTAGATTTTAGCACATTCATACTTCCTTTTTTATCCGTCAGTATTGAATTTTCGTATCTGTAGATTAAAGTGGGTATAAAATTTTATGCCCTGTTAGTTTTTTCTTCTCGATATTTCTTTTTGTTTAGAGAAAACGACTGAGGGCTTGAAATAATTTCCCTATAGTCTTCATTCTTCCACCGAGTTCATCAGTTATTGTACCGTTACTATTTGCAATGCAACCTAAATAGGTGTTTGTATCTATCAGTTTAGTTAATTAACTCATCTCTCAGTTTTACGTTTATCTTTTCTTCGATTGCCTCTGTGACTAACAAGTTACTTTGTTCTGCGTTGATTGCAAGTCCACAGTGAGATGCCTCTTCCTTCCAAATTTTCAGTTTTTTCCAAAATGTCTTTACTTTCTACACACAGCATTATGCCGTCCGTAAAAATTCTCATCTTAAATTTCAGTAGTTGAAGGTTGACCCACCGTATGCAATATTTTTTTAAATTTATGTTTTGTTTCTCGAATTATACTGTCTCATCTAAAGTATTTATATAAAAACATCAGGCTTAAATCTCCTCCTCCACCATCTTCAGTTTTGAACCTTTCGGATAGCATATTTTCTATCCTTACCTGATTTGTTGTATTGGTGTATAAGCTCTTCATTGCTACCGCAAATTAATTATCACCGCCTATGCTCTATAGACATCTTCAAATTGTCTTCCTTTTTAACATCAACCAAACCGAAGTACACTTTCCTGTTATTAACTGATGCATTTTCTGTTATTTGTTGAATCAACAATAAGTGGTCTTGAACACTAACATTTTTTAGAAGCCACTTTGTGTGTCTAAAATAGTTGATTCTATCATTTTCCGGGTTTTTACTTTTTTCATCAGAAGACGAAGGAATATTTGTAAATGTAAAAAAATAACTTTCCGAGATTTCTTTAGATCTTATGTTACAGGGTCCTTAGGTATTTGTTGGGGGAGGACGATATTTTGCATGCGGATTATGCGTCTACCTGGCTCGAAACCGAATATGTTTTCGGTCAACTATATACAGTACACGGTGTGAGTAACTTAAAAAAATGCTGTCTATTTTTCCTTAAGTCAGGAATAGATAAAAATAACATTTAGTGCATAGCTCAGGTTTTTACCATTGACGAAAATGGGACTAAGCAGACAGAAAGTGAACATCGGGAATCAAAGGGACAGAAATGTGTTGCGGACTGCACTTGGCAGAAAAGTTCCGTTTACAGTACAAATTTGTTAGTTATAGATTCTAGATTTTTTTTGGCTATGCATAACGACGTAACAGCGATATGCTTCTATATTTTTTTATATCTCGTAGGATTACAGCGTTTGGTCAATCTTCAGGTCTTCTGTTGATCCTCATTAGGATGAGGATCTTTTTCCTTTCCTTTCCTACCCTCTATCTTCCTTCTCTGGCGTCCTTTCACTGTAAGTTCTTGCACTTGCATTTTCAGGTCTTGGTATCTCTGCTACTTCTTTTCCCTCGTGTAAATTTTTCATTTACTGTCAGTTTATCATAATTAATATATGTGTTATCCCCTTTATCCCTCTCTTCTTCATGTAAGTAGTCAGTTTCTTCCTTTGTTACCATACCTGTTTTGATAGATCCTCTAGTATCCATACCTCTGTATTTTTAAGTTTCTTCTTATCTCATTCCTCTTTTCAGTACTATTGTAGCAACGTTAAGCAACGTTTCTAACGTTTCTGTTCAATAGTATTAAGTATGGTCTCTTCTACATTAATTCTATTACTTATTCCTATATTCTTAGAGACAACGTGATCGACGAATCTTAGTAAGTTGAGGTAGTTTAATTACTAGCGTAAGTATGTGAACTGTGCGAACTCAGCCCTATTAACAATTAGGACGATCTTTGCTGTTCAACCTGAACCCTTACCAACAGGCGTAAAATCAACCTCACACTAGGTAAACTGAAGACGTCTTTTCTCCCATTTTCTTTCCTGCTCTGACATTGCTTCTGATAAATATCCACAGTGTTAGTGATAGGACGCATCCCTGCTTGAGCCCTTTATTAGTTTTACTGTACTCTTGCTGTTATAGTATAATTTCTTGACAACATTAATTAATGGCGTTTGAAACCACTGATAAAACTATTGTATTTCCTGTTGTAGAAATTGTATCTACCTACATTTAAGTTAATACCTCAATAAGTTTAAAGTAAATGTTAATTCTTTTCGAAAACTTTCTTAAGTAACCTTATAAAATTACAATAACACAAATAAGACGTGCTTTTTGAAAATTAATGTAATTTAAAATATTAAAGTTAAATAAAATAAAACAAAACAAAAATGTCAACGCCTGCTACAATTAGCTACTGAACGTTTAATAGAAATTTTTTAGACCCACAAATTTAAAAATTGTAACCATGGGCTGTATTGTACACTCGATATATGAGTTAAACTCAGTC
This sequence comes from Agriotes lineatus, assembly GCA_940337035.1. Lineage (NCBI taxonomy): Eukaryota > Metazoa > Arthropoda > Insecta > Coleoptera > Elateridae > Agriotes > Agriotes lineatus. Next base: position 160,441 of record CALNHX010000638.1, on the reverse strand, counting down.
TTGTTTGTCGACCGTCAGTGGACGAGGTTTATCTGTTAACCCATCACCCGCCTATTATAATACAACTGCTGTATACTGGTCGGGATTTTATTTAAAAACTACACGTAGAAAACACACTTTGCGCTGCGAAAATCTGCCGGAACCCTCGTCATAATCTGGTTAGTCAAAAACAATTTTGGGTTTTGGGTCAGTTTGTGTCAAATAACAAACAAAACCTAACCTGCTAACGTCGAATTTGACTTAGATTATCATGGCTTAGATTGCCAAACGAATAACATGAGTCACAGGGGACTCTAATTATAAATTTATTTAGGGCCGGTTGCAGAAAGCAATGTTAAGTCTGGTGTTAGCTAACATCGCGTCAAAGTGAACAAAATCGCATCAAATTTTGTTTACTAATGTATTAGTTACCATAAGCATTTGAGATTTGATTCGTTTTTGTTCACTTTGACGTCGCGTTAGCTAACACCAGACTTAACATTGCTTTCTGCAACCGGCCCTTGATCTCTTGCTCTTTAACTCACTCCCAATTAATTTGCCACTTTGACTTTTTACATCTTTCAATACAAAATTTATGTTTTTTGTTGGTATTTATTAAGTTGTTGTATAACATTTTGTATCGCACGCGTGTTACATTACAAATACTTCATTTGAGAAAGCACCCCGCTCGGCATGGCGGCCTCGAGGGTTCAACTCTTTTTCTCGTGGATTATTTATAATACAGGGTCCGGGTTCCTATTTGTTTTTCTAATAACGTTTATTGTGTATTGCGTAACACAGTAACAATTATAATCTGACCATCCAAATCTCGTTTTTTATTTTTAAGGTTATATGTCAAATTTGTTTATTTCTATGCACCCTTCGTGTGTTGTGGTCTAATAGCTTCTATTTGATTTTATTTAATTTAAATCTTATTCCCAGCATTTCATTTAAAATTTCGATTTTAATCTTACCTTTTGTTTACAGTTTTTAGTATGCAATTGTAATAACCTTAGCGATTCGACTCTATCTCAGGGTTACTATTAAAATCAGATTAAGACATAAACAATGAATAACTATAATGCAAGATATAGGAAAATGTTATTTATTAAGCAATTAATATCTGCCTTTATCATACGTTTAACACCTCTGTTAATAATATTTGATAAATACTTAATTTCAGTTAAATCAATTTTAGATTAATATTACTGCCTGTTTACAATTTTATGATTATCTAATTTATGATTCAATTTTAATAACTCTGTAAGAAGCAGATGTATTTTATATTACTACTTTCCTTTCATATGTGTCTTGTTTTAAGTTGAAAGTTAATGGACTCACTTTGTAAGCCTCTATCTTCGATCTCTTTTTCTTCTATAATCTTCTATTCGCCAGACCTCTGCTACAGCTATTCTCGTTGTGGTTGGCAGCACATCATTGTGTAGTAGTAATCGATGCACTCACTAATATTAGTCTATCACACTCTTTAGGTGTATGAAAATATAAAGTAGGAGGAGGCAATGGGAAAAGCTAGAACGAGATCAAAACCCTATCTCGATCTCGAAACAGAATCCTCTGGTGAACGTGCGTGCTAGCGTTATGCTTATACGAGAAGCTACAGGTTATATATGTATACCCATTGATGCACACCAAAAACTGTAAAGGGTTTACAAGGAAATTCTCTCGCAAGGTTGCTAATGCCGTCACAAAATAGATACAAATATGTTATCGTCGCTAACAATACTGAAACAGTAAAAGGAAGCAACTAGTAACGCACATTGAATCAACTTGGTTAATAAAAAAAACCTGTTCATCCGGGGGGATTCGAATTCGCGGAATCTGTTAGCTTGAATGCTTTAACTTCTGGATCACGGGACCTCACGTGTTATACTCGCTTACAACTGGATTATAAACAGCGCAGTGACGATCTCCTCGAAACTTGGCACTTTAACAAAACCTAACTTGTAATAGAATTCGTGACGATGGTAACTGGATTCATTGCTTCGATACGACCGAGTAGGTTAATTGGCACTGTTTATGCTGACAGGGACCACCAGAAACGCATCCCCTGTACTTAGAAAAGAGTTGACGACACAACCACTAGTTGCTTATTCCAACAATCCCGGAAAAAGAGTGTCTTGCGACATTTGACGGCACACAACAAGGCGGCTATGGGAGCCCCAAAGCACAGTACACACAATTCGGCAACTAGTTTAATTCCAACGGGATCAACAACGGCGGACCCAATCCACCGAAGCGCTAAGGGCCGCTCGCACAGAATAATCGTTCCATTCCCCTAGAATGCCTGAGATAAACTGGTTCGAAGAATGAAGGGGATCGAGGGGGGCGACCGACGCACGTGTGCCTCACTTGTGCGCTCCGTCTAACTTACGTGCAAACATCGCTGTCGCACAAGATCGCGCCAGAAGTCCCACGCTCTGTGCAGCTGCAAGAATATACTGTAAAGGTCTATGTTAAATATTATAATTATAATATAATTTAATTTAATAAATACACACCCTACCCATATTTTTATTTTTATTCGATATCAAATTTTTACTGATTAAAAGTAAATGAATATCTGTATCAATGGGTTCAAGATTATAGTGTTTTGCCATTTATAGTAATACGCACATCTGCAAGTAAACTAAGTTATGGCTAGCTATTTTTCGGTAGGCATGAACTCGAAATCTGGTTGGGTTCCCCTGTTTGTTCAAAATAAAAATCCCCGTGATACGCCACTGGGCTGTGAAATTTAGAAGTAGCAACGCGCAAACTCTTACAGCGCTGTCAAATTTAATCCATCAACAAATAGATTTAATGTGCGGTTCGTTTTTGTGTAATTACAGTGAATTCAAACGCAAATCTATGAACAAATTATCAGGTATTTATTCAATTTATGGTAATTTCGCGGGTTAATCTCTTTTTGTTTCCAGTGTTCTTTGTTTCATGACGTAAAAGGACGCGGCTTGGGTGAATTCAGATGTTATCCGCTCCACTAACCTCACAATTCTAATTTGGTTATTTATTGGGTAAATAATTTGTCTGGAGACTAGGATATGCCGACGGCTTACTCGAAATGTTAACGTCTCGCTGGTACATACATTTCCGGCTCCTCAAGCTGTCAATGTAGTTTTTACAATACCTTAAAATTTCTAGGTGGTCGAGCGTTTCTCCGGAACGGAGCCCCAAGCTGGATCTTCTTTAGGAACCGCTGCTTGCGAAGTCGGTGATGCTGGCCTTGTTGCTACAGCTCCCCACGATGCCTCGCAGTCGTCAGCTCTGGATTTGGACTCCCCGTTTAGTTGTAGTCGTACCTCGTAAAATTGAGCTGGACACGACCCACGTTCGGAAACTGGCTATTGGTGCAATAATTTTTTATCTGGCAAAACGTTGCCCACACGTTCACTGGTACTCCACAATTTTCTTAACACAGTGGTGTAATTATTTTTTTATTATTTTAATAATAAATAGGTTAAATCTTAATTTAAATGGAGACAAAAATTCAACAGGTTTGCAGATAATTTATTTCAATTGTTTAATGCCCAGTTCGTTATAAACAAAAACACATCAGAAATACAAAAAACGGAAATTGAACTGATTCAAATTAATACTGTTGCAATTAAAATGCTTAAAACTAATTACTTTCACAATAAAATCCTATTTATTAAAATTGTCCTTTCAATCTTGTAATTATTGTCTTTTAATGTCACTCACACTGCACAATTTAACTGTCCTTTCACTTAATTGATGCACTGACTAGTGGTTCATTTCGTGCACTTCCTTTCTACCTACTTGCAGTTCACTTAAGTGTCTACTTTTCTTCCACTTCCAAATCCTGGTGTAAATTTCAGCAAATCTTGAATGTCGTTGATCCATGTTATAATTTCTTTCTAGCCTATTTGGTTTGAGAAAACATGTAATCTATCTCCTATTCTACCTAATCTACTTTCCTACTCTAACTTAACCTAATAAGTGTGGTACAACATTTGTTCAACAACTCCTCTACTCTAAACTACACTCTCTAAATATGGGTGAATCTCCGAAATGTGAAAGCGTCCCCTGATTTTGTTGTCCATCTCATTAATTAACTCGTACGTATTTTCATTGCGCAGGATCTTATGTACCCTATATGGTCCTTCATATGCATTCAAAAACTTCGCACAGATCTTTTCTCTTCGGTCAGCTACTTTGAGCTTTTTAATAATGACTCGGTCCCCGGTTTTAAATTTCATACGCTTCTTAATTTTTCGATTCTGCTTCTCTTCGTATCGATCCTGTGTCTTCCTAACCCTTTGTCTTACCTTCTCCAACAGTTCATTTATCCCTGTCGCATCCTCGTCTGGCCTCCATGGTCTCGCAGGTATAATGCCTTTACATAACTTAACTGGACTTATTTCCGTCGCAATATTAGGCACGTTATTTATGAAGTCTTCTACGTTTGGCAGGTATTGGACCCATCTGTTGTGGTGTTCATGTGTCATTATTTTGAGATATGTAATTACTTCTTTAATGTACCTCTCTGCGACATTTGATTGCGGGTGTCGTATGCTACAGAAATAAGTTTTAATTCCCTTCTGTTCTAAATTGTTGATTAATCTAGCGTTCTTAAAGTAACTTGCATTGTCAGCTAAGACTTTCGTCGGAGTCCCCACTTCTTCTTGGTATTTTTCTATAGACTTGATGACATGTTCGGTGTTACTGTATTTGCTGGATAGAGTTTTATCTATTTTGAGAACACATCGACCATTATTAAGATATGTCTGTATCCATATTGTCCCGGTACTAAATTTCCCAAATAATCTATTGCCACTAGTTCAAGAGGTTCGTTGACTCTTATACTCTTGATCATGTTCTGGTTGGTATGGTTCTTTTCTAAAAAAACATCTCCAAACGCTTAAATATTACCATCTACTTTTCCACCCCCCTTTTTCCTTAACAACATCCTAGTACATGATAAAGACCTCATCCCTCCCCAAGACAGATTAGGCGTATATCTTTTAAAGTGTGGTTCATGTGACTCTTTTTATATGGGTCAGGCCGGGAGGTGGAGACCGCGCGTGTCTGAACAGATGTCCTTAATAAAACCTAATTACATATATCAGCTCACATATAATTGAAAATAACAATAAATTTGATCGCGACTCCAATGTTAAAATCCTACATATCTGTCCTAATGGCAATAATCTAAACTTTTATGAGATATTAGGGATTGTTTCCCGTTTAAACGATAATTGCCTTAATGAGGTCACATACTTCGCTAACAGTAGCAATTAAATTTTTCTTAATTTATAACTCGATTAATTTCATATTCTCCTCCTATCATTTTTTTTTGCACTTTGTTGGCTTCGATACGTATTTACCTTTCTTCACCTTGACTGGCCGCTATAGATAAGTAGATATTTTTGTTCATTTTAACGTGTCTGTCGCCTTTTGCGTTTGTCTTGTCTTGTCTATATTAATTATTTAGGTAATTGTTTATTTGTCTATGGCGCAATCCCTTCTGCTTCTAGTCTTAGGTAAGTTGTTTAGTTTTCTGTATTCTAAGTTTGTTTGTTGTTTTTAGCCTAAAGATGGTTTTAGGTATTTTAAACTGAAACATGTAGCCACATTACTTGTGCAATTTATCTTTGAATTACAATTTTATGAGAAAGTCTCATTGTGAGAATGGACCAAATCCGAAATTTTTATACTCGCACACAACCTAATTAATCGTCTTTACGTATCACAACTTGAATTATTGTTCCTTCGGAAGTGTCAACCCAAACATGTTTTGATAACAATCTTCCCATTTTAAGCTGCTATCGTGCCTAATCAGCTGGCTTGGGTTATTCCCACTGCTTATTAGAATCTTTCTAGGTTTTAACTTTTTGTTTATACTTCCTATAACCCCACTACATCGCCACTTTGCAATGAAAAAGATTTAAGTTATTGTTAAACTTAGGCCCATTCTGGATTAAGGTTGTCAGCGTTAGCTGTATTTATTATTTATAAGTCAAAGCACATAACATGTAGTATTATTGGACTAGCAAATATTAACAAAGGTGGCCGTCCCCAAATTTTAATACAAATATGGAACTAATTATATTTGCCAAAGCTCAAAGCTATCGTATTATTGTTTCTCATAACGTCATTAGCTGTATTTTTCTACTATAACTTTTTTCATTCGTTTTTTACTATTGCTTGTTCACATTTGACTTTACTTTGTCTCCATTTTTGTGTACAAAAGCTAATATTGAGTAACTCTGAAACTTACCCTTTCTGCAAGGTTTTGCGTGTATGACCTAATCTTGATATTGCTAGTAGATGGCGACGGCAACATAAAATATTAAATATATGAACGCAGATCTTTTTGGAGTTAGATTCATCAATTCCAAGAAATCCAAGAATAACATAGAGCTAACTTCGAGCGGGTATAATATGATATCTGGTTATCTCTATGTCTTTGATATATTGGAAACAGTGTCTGCTATGGATAAGCAATGAAAACCCAATTTTTAAATTGATATCATTTTAAGGTTATGAAGTATCAACATAAGATCACCAGCATGTAATAATTTCTATTATTCTCGGAATTGAACTTCCAGGGAAGATTTGCACTCGGCTTTGTCTCGTGCTGATAAATTTCACACTCTTCTAAAATATGATTTTTACTCAAACTTTGTATATAAGCAACTATTGGTTCTTCCAATGTAACATGTTTATATATTTTATTATATTATTTATTGCAATATCAACGTAACACTTTTATAATAGTGGTATATCAGATCAAAATTTTCTAGCTAACAGTAGTCGCCACTATTATCACCGTAATCGCTATTGTCACCTCCGATGCTACCTTTTCCTGGACATCTTGGTCCACAAATGCAACCGCACGATAGGCCCAAAACTCGCATAGCTAATAAGCAAAAATATTAGTATATGCAAGATATTTGGTTCTGAAGGCGGTTACCACACATAATCAAATTTGTGATTATGCCAAAAAATCGTCGACCCTGCACGGGAGCTGTGCCAGTCGAATCCGGTAATGGTAATACACTGCCGAGGTTCCATGTGCCCTTTTCTTGGTGTACTGTTTTCGATAGATGGTGTAGTAGTTCGACTACATTGGATTTTTCTTCGTCGTTGATTACATATGAGTTGTTCTGGTCTTGTAGCGCTTGTGCAAGTGGGAGTAACTTGACTAATAGATCATCTGCCTTTTTCTTCGCATGCGGACTTCTAATGAGGCCACTTCCGTCACTCAACGAAAGCGTTTTCCGTCCGGATACATCTTCAAAGTGATGGTGTTTGTGAAGTTTGTGGTGTTTTCCATCAACCGAGTAAATAGCAACCGACACTAAAAAAAAACTCTTAATGCTAAAATGTCGTTGAATATTTATGCGATGCTTTTACCTAACAATGCCAGCAGTAAGCCACGTATATAGTGTAGCTTCTCCATCAAGGAAACTGCAGCAAGCAGTCTTGCTCTTTAATGCACTAATGAAACGAACACAGCGTTGCTCCATTAACCATGATTTGCAATAATTTTTTTAATTGTACCTTATAATAGCTTATTAAGGGTATTACAATATGTTATAAATAATATTTGCTCTCACTAAATTATGGTTACAAAGGTAATTTTCAATAAAAATTTACTATTGTGTGCGGTTTCTTTCATTTTATTTTTATTTGTGTTGCTTCGAACATTTCGCCACTTTTTTATCCTTTTCCAGCACTGTTTAAATTATTCAATGTTTATTTCTTCTAATTTTCTTAGTCTCTAATTTCTTTTTGCACTTTTATATAATAACATACGTCCTCTTCTAAGTTCTTTGATCTCATCGCATCATCAATGTCTTCTTCGCTATGTTGGAAACCACTCCAACAGTTTCCTTGGTAATCTGTTTTCGTTCAATTATTTCGTCTATGATATCTCTCTCCATATAAATGCTCTCCTTTTCATTCTTGACTTTCTGAAACGTCATGAATCAATTTCAGTAGTGAATAGTTTTCGTCTAAATGGTGTACTTAAATCCTTATACTTTCGCACCATACGCGACTACGCACTGAACATAGATCTTATAATTTTTTTTTACTACTACCTTGCTTATTGAATACCACCCCTAGATTCTTGCAGTTGTGTATTCGTCTTATTAGAGTATCTTGTGTACATAAGTTGCTGCACCCTTAGTCTCCTATTACCAAGTACTATGCAAGACAAAAAAAAAACTGGGACAGTTAATATGGTCTGTTGTGAACGTGACTGCTTTAAAATATATAGTTGCTAGGTATTTCTAACTTAATTTTCAACTTGTGTAAACGTTGCTATGAAACCAAGTTGTTATAATAAACGTAATTGTTTAAAGCTCAATTTACGTTAATCAAATAATGCTAAATTCTCTATCAAGAGTTGTCCCAGTTTTTTTTTGTCTTGCATAGTACCTACATTTGTTTAAGTTCATTGCAAGTTCGGCTCGATCCTATTCTTCATTATTTTAGTTTTCGGCCATACAGCTCAGGTCTCGTCCATCTTCCGCTATCACCCCTTGGTCATCCGGAAAGTATGCTCGATTTTGAATGGTGGTCAAATTCTAACAATAAATTTAACTTAGCTAACTTACCTTTTCATATTATTTTGAAAGTACTGAAAACTTGGACTTTTTGCTCTGCGTGAAAACATTTTTAGTGTAACTTTTTATGATTATAAAAATCGTTCCGACGTTTTGAACTATTACTAACCAGCTTCAAGTTTTTATTTTATTAGCCACCATACTAATTTTTTGTGGTTATGGATTACTCCTGTTCTTCTGATTTTAACAAAGTACAGTGTCTTTGGATCAATACAGTTTATGATCTATTTTAAACTATTTTGTTCCTCTACGTAGGTTTCCTATAGTGCCTTTTTAATTTAAAATCTATGTCACAATAAAATGTTGTGTTCGCTACTTTACTCATAGAAACTCGCAATGGCATAATGTCATTGTTAACAAAAGAAAACGTAATATTTTATTATTTAATATACTATATATATTGCAATTGTATTTTTGGCGCGTTAAAAAAATTAATCTATAGTTTATTTTGATTAATAAAAGATAATCTAGTTGTTTTATCTGTTTACTGCCTACATCTCGGGGGACAAAAAATTTTCCGTAATATCCCCTCTAGCTAATTATTTCTTTATTTATTACACATAAAGAAATGCTTAGTTGAGTAAACTTACTTATACACTGTATCTATAAAAAAGAAATCGTCCACTGGGACAAAATGTTGCTATTAACCCTGGGCTACACTTGCCTTACCTATAATTACTTAGCTTATCTTTCAAAGTGCGTTGCTGATGGTCTTACAATATCACAAACGGCTCTCATGATTTTATTTAAAGGAATATTCTTTTAATATTACAACTTGCATGTGACTTAAAAGACGAAATGGATTCTTTGTGCCTCAGGGTCTTTAAAATTTACACAAACTGTTAGATTTAGACATATATATAATACACATATATTGCTAGTAGGGCCTGGAAACGTCAGAAAACATTACGGCGCCGACATAGTCTCACTTAGAGTATAACGCGTCTCGTGCGCATGCGTGAGAATTCGAACTCCGCCTTTAGAAGCGAATTTTAAACTTGACCACTTCCCCATTGGCCGAACGACGCCGCCGCGCTTGCGCTCAGCTCACCATATACATTGAAGAGTCGATTGTCGGCCTCACTTCCTTCGTGAGTTTCCCACTCATAGCCGCTAGCAATATAGTAAGTATTAGATATATGGATTTAGATCACCTAGATAACAATTTACGTTCAACGCAGGTTTCTAGGGGTCAATGAAATTAAAGGATAATTAATTGATTTTCTTACTTTGATGGAATTTTGGTCTTAAATCATCTTTTACATGACAGAAATGGCATTTACAAATTCGCGGGATAGGCAATATACAAAAGGCAGAGTACGTACGGTCTTATATTCTTGTTATGGTGTCCCCATGAGCGTAGTGCGACAATGCCAAGATGGTTGCTCCCTCAGCTTCCGAAAATGGCTGCCACTCACGAAAATCCAACAGGTGAAGTGTGGGTGCCTTTATTTGGAGTGTCTTGTGGATTGCCCGCGCGTTGATGGGTTTCATATAGAATTGCTAATTACATTCTCGTAAAACGAAACCAACCACTTATTAAAAACAGCTTTTTAATGTTGTAATCTCGTACAAACATATTACAGTTTACACCCCATTTATTTATTTACTCATTTTCAAATTGACAAGAAAATTTTAATATCCGCCCTAAAACGCATTTTATTTGTTTAAAACAATAGCTTATTGACTCCCATTACGTTAGGGCGCACCTGATTTGCTGACGTAAGCATTAGCTGACCGCGTGCCCGTTACAAACAAATACTAAAATTGGCGGCAGATCTGCGAGTGACGCTACAAAATGACGAGAATATGTCATAAAAAACTCGGGCAATTCAGATATTAATTAATTCTAGGCTTAATTTTATTAATTATGCTAATTACGTATACGTACAGGATGCTACAACTGATGAATGTCCTTGGCACATTTACGGATTACATTCGTTGGACCGTTGCTCAGGAATCCACCTGGCAACCCTCTGCATCTGATATTTTGGGCAATGACCTCCGGGCTTCACGTTGCCGCTGTCCAAGACTCTGTCGTTGAACACACCATCCTGACCCAGTGACACATTCGCCGAAAGTTGATTTATATGTATAGTTCAAGTAAATATGGTTTTATTTCAATACTTCCTTTCAACGTGGTTATTTGTTTTTTTTTAGGAAGGTTTACCTGTGCTTGCAAACCGCTCTGTCTTAGTGCGAAGTGTTCCAAAGTATTTGCATCTATTTTGAGCCTGTTGCAAACTGTCGACCCAAATTACTGCGCCGAAACTGTGCCACTTGCTTCCTCCAGGTCTCTTGATCTCGCCAGCGCTTTGAATACGTACGGTAACACCTGGAGGTGTCTTCACCAGTATGCTGCGATCACGACGGGTTGAAGAAAATACATCTCGGACCGAATTGTCCATCGATCACACACGTTTGCACTTCTACACTGCGCGCACTGTTCCACAATATTACTCTGCCATATTTCGCATTCTGTCTAATTTTGAATGCTCATTGATTTTTAAGATTGACTTGAGATTACAGCTTATTGCTGTACATTAAAGATAATTTATAAAAATTTAACCCTTTCGGCTTATAAAATATTAAATTGTTGTATTTGTTATGACTACTGATCATTTTAAATTAATTTTAGAATCCTTTCCACATTAAATCCTCTGCTAGCCATGTTGTAATTCATCACTTATTCTTATTAATTTGGAAAATATTCCTTTCACATCGTACTTCTGCTAACGAAATTAAAGGGTTTGATTTTAAAAAGGCTGTAATAATTTGTGCCCTGTTAATAACATAGCAATATATATTATTTAAAGCGGGCAAGTAGATTTTTATAACTTCCTGCTAGGTGCTATTAAAAACATCTTAGTTTTAGAATAATGTTATATAAGCAGGTTTACACGGAACTTCCCTCGTGGGAAATTACATCAATTTGCAAATAAAAAAGGAATTGGAGTCGTTAGGATTCGTCGGGCTCCCAGGTTTGCTCCCTCGCTTTCAGATAGGAGAAATCCGATTACTAATATTGCTAGTCCGCCTCTTTAACTGCTACATCACGTAGGTGGAGCAGTTGGGTCGCTTCTGGCTCTATATAAAGGACGCATCGATGGCTGAATATTTGTAACCATTTTGCGATATTCACCCTGTATCTGTTGGGTTCTTTTTTCATTAAGACTGAAAACCTGAGCTATTTGCAAATTATGACTTTTATCTATTCCTACGTTGAAGCAAAAATAGACAACATTATATTTTTTAAGCTCACCTTGTATATATTTGATCCAAAATGTATACGGTTTCGAGCCCGATACACATCTAATCCGCATGCAAAATATCGTCTTCATCCAACAACTAGTTTTTGAGCTATACCGTCAACAGATGGACAGACAGACAGACGGAATTGAAAAAACCTGTTTTTTCACCATCTAGGGACCCTGAAATGTCAAGATCTGAAGAAATCTCGGAAGGTGATTTTTTCACGATGCCAACTTTGTTATTTTCATTTCAGTTAGGATATGGTACAAAGTACGTGTTGCCGCACTAGTCTGTCAAAATTATAAAACGTATTTTAGAAAATAAAAATTTTATTTTAAAGATTAAAGATTAATTCGTTGATTGTCAAAAAATTTCGAGTGCACCTCATCGAATAGAGCTCAGTAAGCTGTTGCGTGCAACAAACAATGCCTTATCCGTACTTGGTACACAAATAACTATTTTTACACTTTCGCATTTAAAGTTGACACTTTACACATGCTAACCAGTGTCAAAACTTGGGTTTATAAAATTTTAACAAAAGTGCAGCATCAAAGGTATAATATCTGTATCGAACTTATAAAGGACCGTATTCAAGGCACAATGACCGTATTAAATGCATAATGGTAGATTATTCTACAAGTTAAGAAAATTGATAGTGTAAACGTGTGTAAATCTTTAATTTACAAGCGAGTGAATTAATTTTACGCGAGCACGGAGAAACCACTTTTTTAATGTATTGAACTCCTATTTTTATTTAATGTATTATGTACTTTCTGTAACATCATTTACCTTGCGGTGTAGATGCTGGTGCTTCGTACGCTAGCAACTGGCGGGACAATGCTGAACTTGCCCCGGACTCGGGTTACAGAGTTGGAGCGCTCCTTTCGTGCTTGCGCAGCAACCATTGAGTGGGGTGTGTCTTCGTGATGTGTTGACCTTGTTACTCTATCTCTTAGGTCTGTGGTTATGAGTAGAGCACAGTTAATTTGGTGCCCAACTGTGAATGGTCTCACCGAGCTCGATTCCAATCGCCAAGGCTGCGGAAGAATTCCGGCCCCCGCGGGATTCGAACCGAGGACTTGCTTAATGTAAGTCTAGCTCTTTCCCAACTGCGCTACTCGGCTTCTTTTTTTATTTAATACCATTGCAAAATCTAGACAAAACGAATTTCAAGTCCAAATAAATCTATAGTAAGAAAGTCCTTTGTTGCTATAGATTTAGTTGGCATTCGCGGAATTTTGAAGTTTAATTCATCTGGCGTCTATATTATTAATTACTTCCTTTTACGATAAAGGAAGTATTGGATTCACCCCAAAAATTCGAAATTGCGTTTCCAACAGATCTTCACGTTTCAGAGTCCCCTGAACCCAAAAACACATGTTTTTGTTCATTGGTCTATCTGTCTGTCTGTGTGTCTGTCTGTCTGTCTGTGTGTGTGTGTGTGTCTGTCTGTGAACAGAATATCTCAAAAACGAAATGAGGTATGGCGTTGAGACTTCATATACAGGGTGCCCTGATTTCGTAGGGACAACATGGCTAACTTTTGTATTTGAAGAGATAGAGAGATGGTTAAATTAGCAAAAAGGTGCAGGTTTGAGAGCTCATTAAAAATCCATCTCAAAATTTTACTTGTCATGGCCCACTTGACTAAAATTTAAGTGGCCTTCGGCTCGTGACATTTTTGATATGATTTTGTATCGTGAAATTTAAATGAAATAATTTACATGGAAACGACAAAATATTTAAAAAAATATATATCCACTTCGAGTGGTATTTAGGACGACTATTTAACAATATTAATACATAACGATTAACTTTATTGAAAAATAATCCAACAATTAATATAATTATTCATTCTCAATTAAATTCAGCGGAATACTTCCAAAACCCAGCATTTTAAAATTTTTAAAACAAGCCACACAGTTTGTTGGGGTTTAGTGTTACGTAATCTAGCGATATCACTAAGGACAGAACATCGTTGCTAAGCGATACTTCGCAACAAGGCTATTTATTGTTTGAGTACGTACATTGTTTTGTGAATATTTTGCATGGTGCCCAATATTCAGTGATATACTGCTGTTATTGGTTGAAAAAAGCAAATGTTTGCAATGTGATTGGCTTATATGTTATAGTGTTGAATAGTCACTTATATGGATTTAACAACTGCTTTTTAACAGGGTGAAGACTACACACTGATGGAGTCATCACCGCTTCCGATCACTGATGCTCAGACTTCGGTGACCGAGACAGAAATGGAACAGTGTGCCTCTACTGCAGTGTTGACAGTCCAGACTTCCAGTCAAGGACAGTCTTCCGAGCAGAAAAAGGCCGCAACCGGAGCGGACATAACCGATCAACTAGGCAAAGTGTCCCTCAAAAAGGTCCAACTTACAGTCAAGGAACGCGAGCCTGCGAAGCCAAAGGCATTAAGTACGACCCAAACTTTAAAAGAAAGCAGAAGATGGAGAAGAGGGCAGCAGACCCAGCTTCGAAATCGGAAAAAACTGCAACCAACCAGGGACAAAAGAGGCAACGCTCTGACGAACCACTCCCTCCCCGGCAAACGTAGAAAAGAGGCCCAGGAAGAAAGTAGACAAGCCGACCTCACCAAAGGCATGCACCAGCAAGCTTGATTTTGCTGAGGCAGCCACTACGGTGAAGATGGCCATCTACCCTGCTGCATATCCAGACGTCAAACTGACAAAGGAACAAGGTGACCTAGTCAGAGAGTCTGATAAATCTCATCTTCCAGATGGAAGAAGAAGAGAACACACCTCTCTTTACCAGCCACTATCTCGAAGCTGGCACATACGTGGTTGCGTGCAAGGACGAACTCACAAAACACTGGTTAAGTGAGCAAGTACCTAAGCTGCACCCGTGGACCAATGCCAAGCTGGAGGTAAAAGAGCGGGCAAAAGTTATTAATTCCGTCCGGGTAGTGTTCAACGTCCCCAAGTGGTACGACAAACAGAAACCCGAGGTTATTCTCCGTCTGATCGGAAAACAGAACAAACGGAAGGCAGACCTCCAAACCGATACCTGGAGAATACTCAACGTCACTCCACTAGAAGATGGCGGTAGAACGTTCGCAGCAATGATAGATGACAGGGCAAAACAAGCACTAACATCCATCAACTGTGTAGCGCACCTAGGCCTCAACAAGGTCACTTTCCTTATCCGCTCCAAGGATAGGAAAGAAGCACCTAAAAGTAGTCCAAATTAACCTCCACCACTGCAAAGCAGCCACTGCAAATCTAAGCAGAAAGCTGCTAGCAGATGACATCGATTTAGCACTGATCCAAGAATCATGGATAGTTAAGGGACAAGTCCGTGGATTAGGGGGTGCTAAAGGTAAGCTTATTTATAATCATGCAAGTCCTAGAACATGCATATTTATAAGAAATAATCTAGACTGTTTACCACTAATGGAATTCTGTTCTAGAGACATAACCACAATTAAAATAAAATGGAATAACGATGAAGGTTGTGACCAAGCCATTATAAGCTCCGTCTACCTTCCATCTGATTCCAGGGACCCACCGCCTAGCGAGGAACTAGAGAACCTAGTATCATCTGCTTCCCAAGACGATCTAGACCTCATCCTAGGCTGCGACGCAAATTCTCACCACACCATTTGGGGCAGCACCAACTGCAACATAAGAGGTGAGTCACTTGTAGAATTTATCTTAACTAACAATCTAGTAGTAGTCAATAAAGGTAACACTCCAACCTTTTATAACACTAATAGACATGAAGTTATAGATATTACCATAACCACTATGAGAATTAGTCAATCAGTGAATAAATGGCAAGTTTCAGACGAACCATCACTCTCTGACCACAATTATATAACCTTTGAACTGTCTCAACGGGAAGTAAGCCAAAGAGTTTACTACAACCCAAGAAAGACAGACTGGGACCTATATAAACAAAAACTACAAGAGAAGATAGAACACCTAAAGTTCAGATCTCCCAATAAAGTAGTTTTAGACTCAAATGCTGACCGGTTAAAAGAGGCCATGATTGACTCCTTTCAGAGTAGCTGTCCTCTAATAGACCCAAGTCAGCAAAGAGCAAAAAACACACAAATTGGTGGAATAAAGACCTAGAAAAGACCAGACAAGAAGTCAGACGTCTGTTTAACAGGTCTAAAGCCACAAATAACTGGGAGAACTATCACAAGGCTCTCACAGACTATGGCAAAAAGATCAAGGCAGCTAAGATAGCAGCCTGGAAAAAGTTTTGCCAGGAGGTAGACTCCACAAAATCATCTCAAAGCAAGCCATGAACCCAGTAGGCATTCTTAAAAAAGAAAGCGGAGAATACACTACAACGGAAGAGGAGACTTTATCTCTTTTGATAAAAACTCACCTACCCGGAGCAGTGGAACAACCTACTCTGGCTGAACCCAATCATACCCCTGGGAGGGAAGACTGGGAAACAGCTAAGAGAATAGTCAGCAAAGAAAGGATTAGATGGGCAACTAGCCTCTTCAGTCCTTTCAAATCTGCTGGAAACGACGGCATACAACCCGTAATGCTGCAGAAAGGGATAGATATACTGCTGAACCCACTCAAAGACATGTTCCAAGCAAGTCTTGCCTTGGGTTACATTCCCCAATCCTGGAGAGTGACTAAAGTAGTATTTATCCCTAAGCCTGGTAAGAGCAGCTATGCAGAAGCTAAATCTTACAGACCTATCAGCCTAACGTCATTCCTCCTTAAAACGTTGGAAAGATTAGTAGACAGATACTGGAGGGAGCAAGCCCTAACTTCACTCCCGATTCACAAATATCAACATGCTTACCAAACAGGGAAGTCATATGAAACCGCCCTACACCAACTAGTGGGGAAAATTGAGAGAACCTTGGAGTACAAGGAGTACGCAGTCGGAGCATTTCTAGACATAGAAGGTGCCTTCGACAACACCTCCTACCACTCTATTGAAGGAGCACTGACAAACCATCAGATAGATAACACCACGATAAGATGGACTATGGCAATGCTCAACACTAGAGTTGTAAAAGTCAAGTTATTTGACAAGGAAAAGACAGTGCAGGCGACAAGGGGATGTCCACAGGGAGGAGTTCTTTCTCCACTCCTGTGGTGCCTCACAGTTGATGAACTGCTGATCCAACTAAATAACAAAGGCGACTACACTCAAGGATACGCTGATGACATTGTCATACTGATTCAAGGTAAATACCAAAGAACCGTAGACAATGTAATGAAATCAGAACTAAAGATAACCGAAGATTAGTGTCTAGAGAATAATCTTAGAATTAATCCCAGCAAAGCCACTCTCGTCTCTTTCACTCGTAGAAAGAACATCACAAACAGAATGAACATAAAACTGTTTGAGACAAATGTCAACTGGGAGAACGAGGTCAAGTACTTAGGTCTAACCATAGATTCCAAACTAACTTGAAACTCCCACTTAGACAAAACAATCACCAGGTGCATACAAACATTAGTTATTGGGAAAAGAGCCATAGGTAGTACGTGGGGGCTCAAACCGGAACTGACCCTCTGGCTGTACAAAACTATGGTTCGACCAATAATTTCATATGGAATAATCGCCTGGTGGCCCAAAATAGAACAAGCAACTGCGATCCACAAAATCAGCAAAATACAATATCTAGCTAATCGGTGCATCACTGGAGCCTTTAAAGGCACCTCAGGACAAGCACTGAATGCTATTTTAAATCTGCCACCTCTGCACATCTTCTTGGAAGGTGAAGCCAGAATGGCAGCCTACAGATTAAAAAGTACTGGTCACTGGATGACCACAGCTAATAATCTAGGACATGGCAAGATCATGTCACACATCAACAACCCAATATTAGAAATGGGTTCTGATCTTATAATCAAAGCCTATGACTTTGAAAAGAACTTTACTGTACACACAAGTTGGAATCCGGACCAATTACCAACTCCAACAAATAAGAACATCATTTTTTACACTGATGGATCTAAGTTTGAAGGGGGTACAGGCTCCGGTGTGTACAGTACCAATCCTAGAACCAACGAAAAAGTCAGTCTAGGAAAGTTTTGTAACATCTTTCAGGCTGAAGTACAAGCTATTAACGTATGCGCAAACATCAGCATAGAAAAGAAGCTGCTCAATCGAGACATACACATTCTCTCAGACAGTCAGGCAGCACTGAAAGCGCTAAACGCTTTCAGTACTTCATCGAGACTGGTCAAGGAATGCAAATCCAAACTTCAAACCTTAAGCCAGGGAAATACAGTAAAATTATGCTGGATCCCAGGTCACCAAGGTATTGAAGGAAACGAAAAGGCAGACAAGCTCGCAAAAGAAGCAGCCCGTAATGCAATGACCGGTCCAGAACCAGGTCTAAGCATTCAGAAAAACCAAGCCCGCTCAGCCATTAATGAATGGGTCAATACCGCACACCAACTAAGGTGGAAAAACCATAATCAAGCAACACATTGCAAAAGATTGCTAAAAACTCCGAATCCACAAACCACCAAAACCCTGTTGAGACTGAACAGAACTCGAATCAAGCAAGTAGTCAGTCTACTAACAGGCACTGGAGCATTCAGAGAATTTATGCACAGGATCAATATCTATAGAGATGAACCTGTTTGCAGACTATGCCAAGAGGATGATGAAACAACCTATCATATCCTCTTTGAATGCCCAGCATTAGAGCGTAAAAGACACCAACTCGATTGGAGCCTTAACTCTATTGACAACCGCAAGCTAGTAGGGGACACTGCAAGTCTAGTAAAAGATACGGATGTCGGCCTGCTAACTTGAAAACTCCCGACAGTACAAAAAGCCCAAAGGGCTGACGTGCGCAGGCCAGCAAAAGGCAGTCGTGGAATCTAAATCTAATCTAATCTAATCTACCCATGTTGTCCCTACGAAATTCGGGCACCCTGTATAAGTTGTGTGTACTATCTAGATGCGACAGCAAACTTTTGAAGAAAATCGCATAACCGGAAGTAGGTGTTTACTCTTGTGATTTTTCAGTTTTTTTCGATTTTTTCAAAAACTGCTCTAACGATTTTTTCAATCTTTACATTTTTATTACATTTTTAATGTGAATTGATGTGAGAAAGGTGATTTTTTAGTTGAATACTTCTAAAATGGGTTTCTTTTGTTTTTAACATTTTTTTTATTAACTCCTATTTTAATAGAACAGTCGGTATATTATTACATTTTTGAATTCAGTTTAAAATTTTAGAGAACATTTGTCTGTTCAACTAACGCTCTATTTTGTACCGTTTTTTGACAAATGCTAAAAATTAAAAATTAAATTTTTGGCTAATTATAGGATCACTGTAAAAGGAAGTTGTGTGAGTGTATCACACCATGTTTTTTTTAATTTACAGGAATCCAGAAGTTGTGAAATCTCCATCACTATAACAATAAAGATAGGTATTCTTTCTCGATAGTGAGTAAAAAGTAATTATGCATATTACTTTGTATATTCGCATAAAGCACATGGCTTAATAACGTTCTGCAAAAGAGATGCATATATTTAGAAGAAAAAAATGTTGGCCCAAGAACAGAACCAGAACCAGATACTAAATCATACCACGTTGAACATTCACATGCCGAAGTGTTCGAGCTTGCAGAAGTTTACTTTTGGGACATTTTGTCAAAAGTTAGTTGGTTGCATAGCCGAATGCTGCCAGAATTGGTCAAAGTCTCGACAGTTTAGCATCGTTAGCGGCGGTCGTCCTACGGACGAGTGTTCGACCTATAGTGGTAGCCGTGCCTCAGAGAGCACGTTAAGCCGTCGACGATGTTCGTTAGGTTAAGTCAGAGGCGCTCCTGCAACCCGCTGGAAACTCTAACATCTACACTTTGTACATATATATTACTTCTTAATTGGAAACGTTTGTAGTTTTTCTTAAGGCGTAGTCTCCTTACAAACAAAAGTGCGGGATACATTTTGACGAAATTGCCTAGCAATTTAGCTATTCTGCAGATTGCCTGGGAAATTCGGGAATTGACTGATTTTATACTTTGTCGGTAACATATACAACCGTCTAGGAAAAAGTTAAATGAAGAATTTATTTATCAAAGCACATATGTGTTCCATGATCCTTGCAAAATTCGACTAGCACATCTCTTCCTTCGCTATGTATATCAAGACCATATTTTCCTACTACTTCGAGCTCGTCTACGTATGCAATATGAACTCTCCCAAGAACAGGGTTAATTCTTCCCTTTTATTGTTTTTCAAGACAGTTCTTAAGTCGTTCCAAAATTGTTTGATTGCCTCCTCGTTACCCTGAAGTCTGGACGATACTGATGTCTGATATCGGTAGAAATCCTACTACTGCTTCCTCTAAAGTTTCATTTTTGATAGCAACTCTATTACAGTGCTAAAGGTTGTTATTTCTTGAATAGTAGACGTGATGGCCTAGTAGTTCACATTTTGCGTTTCCCTGCCATCTCACTTCTAGAATGTCTACTTGTAGTCGCTTCACCTCATTTATAACACTGGCAGTTTTTCCGTACGTACATCCAAGCAGCAATCCTCTTTTCCTCTTTGGTTTTTTGGATAGTGACTGCCCTCGCCTTCCCACCACTTAAGGGGTGCTCTAGAACAAGGGCCGTGATAAATTGGTTTTCAGTCATTATGACGTTCTGGGGGAAAATATAACCTTGACTATTCAATTCATCTGTCATCTGTCAAAAAGTGCTCAATGAAAATTCAGAATTTGACGTTTCTTGACCGATCAAAAGAATATCAGCGGATATATCTTCCTAGAAGGTATTCAAGTGATTATTTTTTAAGCAGTCCTATCAGCCAATAGTAATGAGAAAAAAATTCAAATCGACCAATAGCATCAAAATTACACTGACTATTATTTGCTAGTAGCTAATTACACTGACTATTTGCTAGTAGCATCAAAATTACAGTGACTATTTGCTAGTAGCAAATTACAGCGACTATTTTTTCACAAACCATTCAAATCGTTCTTCTGCTGTTACACAGCTAGTTAAAAGTGGAGTAGGTAAACAGCAGTTGTTAAAAATAACAGGACACTCATCTGGAGGCTCCATCAAACCCTATCTACAACTTGAACTGTTTAAAAAATAATCACGCCGAATTACATTCGTGATGTTATTTTTTTTAATAATTTTAACTAGATTAGCACTCATCTTTGTTGCTATTAATAAATCCCACTAGTGGACTTCGTCCACTCTTGAGATTTCTTAATAGCGTGAATCTAGTTAAAATTATCACCACTTATGTAATTACTGTTGAATATTTTAAACAAATGTGATTTTTATTAGAAAAAGTCAATATTAGTGTTCTGCTACTATAAATATTGCGTAGTTTGTTGCTAGATTTACTGAAAACTAATTTGAAAAAATAGTTTGGTTCATTGAATAGTCCCTCGAATACCATTCTTAGTCAAAGTTAAGTAGAATATTTTTGCGGTGGTATTACTACTCATGCCCATTGCGCCTAAGATTATGACTCGTGCTAGCGCACTTGTCCTAATCGATACTAAGCGCAATGGACATTCGTGATACCACAGCAAAAATATTCGACATAAGGTCCCGAGTGGTGTAGCTTGAACAAGCGTCCACGTTCGATCAGCAGAGTTAAGCAACGCTGTCTCTGGTCAGAACTTGGATGGGAGTTCTACGGCTGCATCTCCCGGCGCCTCGTGGTACGGCTATCACGGAAAAAAGTTGGTCCCGGCGGTCATACAACATCATGACAGTCGTTAGTGGAGTTGGAAGTCCTCATAACTGCACAGCGACGCCTGTAATTGGCCTAACGGCTGTTGGCTGAGTGCAAAATTAAATAAATAAATAAACTTTGACTACTCATGGTATTTTGAAAATCGACCCTCGGGCTGCTTATGAATCGATAAACGCCCAAGATGTGCTTGTAGATTTCGTGGAAGGTGTCATAATTAGACACTCTTCATTTCTAATAACACTTTATTGAATCTACTATAAAATCCGAAGTTATAACGAATGATGGCGAAGGGCGGCCCTTACCTGTAGGCGAAAGTTGTATTAGTTATTTTGTCAGCTGGTAAATATCGGCCTAGGTTGGCTAACTAGTTGAGAGGGTCGGGGTTCCAGCAAAGCTGCAATATATCTATGGGAGAGGGCGCCAGGTCCTCGACGTGAAAACTCACAAAAGACACAAACCAACAATATACATATATAGGAAAAACAAATCAACCGACAACATAAATCTATCACAGCCAATACATATCACAAATAAATATCATAACCTATACATAGTTAACATCAATAAATATTACAAGTTGACCCATAGAGTAACGAATAGTGCTGTGTAATTCTAGACCAGCCAGAAGGGCGCTAGATACTTAGTAACCACCTAGATAGTGCTCAAATCTTAAACCAATTAAATAAATGCAGTAGCAGGTCTAATCACAAATACAGCGGTGGTCAGCATAGCCACAGCCGCTCAATACAAAAATTTTGACAGCTAACTCTGAGACCAATTTATTATCATTTCGTAATTTATTTAGTAATTTTACGGGCTGAAAGCGCTCGGCGTGTAGGCAACACTACTAGTATTTCGAATGTAAGGGCCTATAGCGTTCCGCTTAAATACAGTTTCCTATGTAATCCGCAATTCTCTCGGCCGAGGGGCATTAATTGTCGCTAGATGGCGATACAGTTTGGGTCACTTCTGCTTTCCGCGTTCCCAAAAATGTCAGTGAAGTGTTGATAGCTGCTCGTTTGGCGAGAATGGATTCTTGAATCATCCAACACTGTGAACATGGCTGGAACGAATTAAGGCATTGTAGAAATTATCCGCTGGATTAGGCGTTTGTAGCATAAGCGATTTGGCCACATTTTCCACCCACAACCATGGGAAAATAATTTGTTGTGTGAGCACATTTTTGGTGTAGGATAGGCAGACATTTTCTGGTAAGCCGTCTCATCCTTGTTTATTCAAATTGCTAAATTGGTGTATATATACTTAGCCTTCAATTTCTTCTTCTTCTTCTTTATCTTCTCCCTTGTACCTTTATGGTGTCGGGGTTTTGAGCCATTTTTTGAAGTTCTGTCTATCCTGGGCGAGAATTCGTAACTGATGTACGGTACGTCCTCGTTTGCTGGCCGCCTCTCGGACATTATCTTCCCATTTCGTTCTTGGTCGTCCCTTTGCTCGTCTACCTTCGCATCTCATGTTAAAAGTTTTCTTGGGATATCTTTCATTATTCATTCTTATTTTTATCCTATAAAACTATGAAGGGAGTGCTAAATCTCAGAAAAAATCTAAAAGGTTCTGGAATAACAATCCATGAAGATTTAACCAAAATTAGGTATCAAGTGCTGCATAAAGCGATAAATATTTATAAATCCAGCAACGTGTGGACACGTGATGGGAGTATCTTCTTCAAAAACAATAACACCGTACACAAGGTCTCTACGCTTAAAGAACTAGACGAGATAGCAAGAGTCTAATCGCTGCGCATCTGCTGTGTTGGTACTATCAAAGTATTTGCTAATTTGTTTACTTTCCTTTTTCTATCATTACAAAAATTGTATTTTAATTTATAAATAGTAATCATTCCTTACCCCTGTAATTAATTAAGTTGCTCTTCGGAATACAGACACCTACTTTATGAATGTGGTTAATCATTTAGATATATTAGATAATTATCATAATTTTGAAACAGTTGAGTGCGAATCTATTGATGTTTACAATGACTTTGAATCTAAACAAGACAACAATGCAGTGTTGTTAAATGTATTCCATATAAATATCAGAAGCGCTAAGAGAAATATTGATGAATTATTAATCCTTTTAGATTATGTGAAAACTGTGTATGACTTGATTGTTCTTTCAGAGACGTGGCAACTTCCAGAAGGCTTTAAGATAAATTTGGATAATTATTCCTACCACTATACCAATGGTAAATTCAACCAAAACGATGGGCTTATAGTATTATCAAACCAGGTATTAAATATGAAATCTGTTAAAACTATCTCGGAATCTGAAAATACTTTTCTTGAATTAATATTTGAAAAAACTAATATTTCGTATCGTGTAATTTGTGTATACCGGCTACTATCCACTAACGTCTACACCTTCCTCCACGATCTCCAAAATATTGTCGAACTAGATTGTCCAAATTATGTAAATATTTTTTTGGGGGATATAAATATTGACATTGGTGGGGTTACAGTTGGGATGCTCACAGAGAACAGATATTTGAATATTCTAGCTGAAAGTGGCTATACTTCTGTTATTAATAAATCTACTAGAGTGTCTGGTGCAACAAGTAGCTGCATTGACCACATATTTGTTAAAGCTCCTAAAAATTTAGATCAATCGTTTACATACTATTCAGCAATAATTAATTGCGATATAACTGACCATTTTCCTGTAGTACTAAAAATTAGTTCGAAGACTAAGATAAACAATGTTGCAAAGTCAAATTCTGTTTTTCTAAAGAGAAGTATAAATTACCAAAAACTAAATGATTCAATAAGTCAGATAGATTGGGATACAGTAATCACTAATGATACTGAGGAATCTGCAAAACAGCTTGTTGATATCATTAAATTTAATATTGATTCCTCCACTACCATTAACAACGTTAATGCTAAGCTTAAAAAAATAAAGCCCTGGATTACTACGGGCCTAATAATTTCTATCAGAGATAGGGATTTACTAAGCAGAAAAGTTAAAAAAATCCTCAAAATCTTCAATTAAAAGAACTTTACCGACGAAAGAGAAATTTACTTACGGCATTATTGAAAAAAACCAAACTAAATTTTTATAAAAATAAACTTTATCATGCGAAAAATAATATCAAAGATACATGGCGAATTATATCCGAAATTAATGACAATCAAAAATGCCCTGATATAATTACTCAAATAAAAGACAAAAATGGTAATTTAACTAGTACGTATAAGAAATCTGCTGATGTACTATTAGAACATTTTTCAACTGTGGGTAAAAATTTAGCTAATGAAATAAAAAGAACTGCACCTTGCCCTGACATTAATCTGGACAACGACATTCCAACTGTAAGTAAAACCCTTTATCTGTATCCAGTTCAAAACCGTGAAATTGAGCAGTATATTAATGAGCTGAAAAATGATACTGCGCCAGGGCATGATTGCATCTCTTCCACTACCCTAAAAGCAATTTGCAAAACTATTTCACCTCCTCTTACTAGTCTGTTTAACTTAATTTTTTCCACTGGAATTTTTCCAAAAGTATTTAAAAGAAGTGTGATTATTCCAGTGTTTAAAACTGGCGACAAAACTGATGTAAATAATTATCGTCCCATCTCACTCACATCTAATTTAGCTAAAATATTAGAAAAATGTATAAAACATAGACTCCTTGCATTTTTTAACAAAAATAACATTATTTCCAATAAACAGTTTGGATTTAGGCAGAATATTAGTACAGAAAATGCATTATTCGAGTTAACAAGTCGACTTTATGATGGTATTGACCATGGTAAACTGCAGTTAGCCATTTTCTTAGATCTAGCGAAGGCTTTCTATACCTTATGTCATGAGCGCCTTCTTATCAAGCTAGAAAAAAGTGGATTGCGGGGTGTATCACTGCAGCTCCTCTCTGGGTACTTAACTGATAGAATGCAGTGTGTAAAAATTGGGGACTATTATACGGAACAACGAGTTGTAGATTATGGTGTCCCGCAAGGTACTGTCCTTGGTCCCATCCTATTTACCTTATACATAAATGATCTTATTAAATTAAATATAAATGGTGAATTTATACTATTTGCAAATGATACAGTGCTTATTTTTGAAGGTTATGACTGGGACACTGTCAAATTAAAATCGGAACTTGGCATATTAGCCGTCAAAAACTGGTTGGACGCAAATTTGTTAACTCTTAACATAAATAAAACTAAATTTATTACCTTTACATCCTATGTCGCATATCAGCCAAATTTACACACTATCAAAGTGCACTGTGGGGGCTGTAGGGTTACAAACTGCAACTGTCTATCTATTCATAGAGTTGATCATATAAAATATCTTGGGTTAATGATTGACCAATTCCTGCGATGGCATGAACAGATTAATTACACCACCAGTAAATGTAGGAAATTAATTTATAAGTTCATACAATTGAGGGATTTTCTGCCTATACCCCAACTGAAAATGGTGTATTATGCCCTGGTTGAGTCATTGTTAAGGTATGGTGTAATCGTTTGGGGAGGTACCTTTCCTACTACTATTCAAATTCTGGATTACGCCCAGAAGAGTATTTTAAAAGTCATGTACAAAAAACCTACAGTATACCCAACAAGTCTTCTCTTCGACGAAGCTGAAGTTTTAGATTTGAAACTGCTTTATGCTAAATCCGTACTACTATTCTTATATAAAAACAAATCTCTGAAAGAAACAATCAGCCATTCATATAACACTAGACTTAACACTGAAGGAAAATTGGTTGTTCCTAAAATGCAACTTACACAAAGCCAACGATTCATAACATATCTTGGACCAAAAATTTACAATATGCTTCCCTCTTCGTTTAAAACTATAAATAACTCTGGATTATATGCCAACAAGCTGACGAAATTCTTAAGATTTAACAAAAGTGTCATATTAAAATTGCTTAGTTAATACTTATTAATTACATATATTCACATTCATATTTGTTACGTGTATGTGTTCTGAGAACAAAATATTGGTAGATTACCTAAAATTTAAATTATAACAAAAAAAAACTAATTTGGTGAGTAGTCAAATATTTTTCATTTGTAACTGTACTTAAGATATTACAACACTTGCACACGCAAGTACTATGCACTTATGTGCAAGCTATCCCATTTTTAATTTATTATTATTTTGTTGTTATCAATAAAGATTACTAGATTACTTACTTAGTATGTGACCGTACCATTGTAGTTGTCTTTTTTCTATTTCGCTGACAGCTGGTTCCACTTTGAGGTCTCCTCTAATATTTTGGTTTCTGATTCGGTCTCTGCGTGTCTTGCCTACTACCCTTCACAGATATTTCATTTTTGAGGCTGTTATGTGTGATCTATGTTTGTCTAGGGTTGTCCAGGATTCAGCCCCGTATATTAGTGTAGGTAGAAATATGGTTTTGTATAAGTGTACTTTTGCTTTTGTACTAAGTTCTCTTTTCCCTATTAAGGTGTTGTTAATCTGGTAGAAGATTCTGTTAGCCTTACTTGTTCTATTACTTACTTCTTTATCTACCCGTCCATTGTTCGTTATTGTAATTCCTAGATATTCGCATATTTTTACTCCCTCTAGTTGTTTTCCTTCTATTTGTATTTGTAGTCTTTCGTCTGTCTGATATTTTGCTATATGTAACACTTTGCTTTTATCTGTATTAAGAATCATGCCTTTTGCTTCTAGGTTTGTCTTCCATACCTCTATATTTCTTTGGAGCTGGTCGACGTTTGTTGCCATGATCATAATGTCGTCGGCATATAGGAGGTCTTGGGTTTTAATTAGTATTAGATTGTAATATCCTAGGATGGTCTTTCTTGTTTCCCTTTTACTTTGTTTGTGTATTGCATTCATGTAGATTACAAAAAGGAGAGGACTCAGGCTGTCTCCCTGTTTGATTCCTTTATCTAGTTGTACGATTTTGGATACTTGTCCATTTATTCTTACTTTTGCTGTTGCGTTACTGTTAATGGATTGTATAACTCTAGTTAGTTTCGGTGAAACTTGTAGTTCTTCCAGAGCTTCCCATATGTATCTCCGAGGCACTCGGTCGAAGGCTGCTTTGAGATCTAAGCAGGCTATATATAGATCCCTATTCTTTTCGAGCATTTTTTCTATCACTGTCCTAATTGTGTATATGTGATCTTGCCGTTGTCGTCCTGGTCTGAATGCCCCTTGTTCTTCCTCAATTTTGTTCTCAATTTCCGCCCTTAGTTGTTTTTCGATTATTCTGGAGTAGATATTTAAGGCTACCACCGACAGGCAGATGGCCCTGTAGTTGTCGCAGTTAGTTGAGTCACTTTTTTTGTATATCGGGACTATGATATTCTGTTTGCATTCTTCTGGAATTTTTTCTCTGTGCCATGCTTGTTTATAGATTCTCGTTAAACATTTTACTACAGCTTGTCCGCCTTTCTTTAATAGTTCAGGGGCTATTTCGTCTATTCCCGCTGATTTTCCATTCTTGGTTTTCTTCAGTGCGTTAACTACTTCTTCTTCCGTGATCGGTACCTTTTTTTCTTCTTCTATGTGTATTTCGTTGTTTATGCCTTGATTTATTCTTTCATTTGTTTATCTTTCCATTTCGTCTTCGAATTTTTCTGCATAGTGTTCTTTCCAGGTCTCTAATATGTCTTTATTTTCGGTTTGTAGCTCTCCTCTTATTAGCCTTCAATTTACGGACTAAAACTGCCCCTAGTATGGTTGTTTCCGTTGCCCCAGTACCTTTCATGCAGCCCCAAATGAGCTTGCTGTGTTGCCAGTAACCGCTGGGAGCTACATCACCTTCACCTTTGTGCTGGATTTAATTTGAACTTAACGGCTATTTTGTTATAATGATCGACATGCTGTTGAATTCCTAACGGCCCCGCCGTTTGTTGTCTTAATTTAGTAATTCATATCTGCATTAAACTTTAAAGTTAGCGGCTTCGCCGCGGTTGTAGTGGACTGTAATTCAGGTGTGTTAAATAAAAGTCAGTTTCAAGCTGAGTCAGGTCAGTAATAATTAACGTAGCTCTGCATGCTAATACATTAGCTAAGTGAAGGGTGAACTCACGTACGTTTGTTCCATAACTATCGCGTTAGTAATTAAGTAATTAACTGGAGGGAAAGTTACCCCAGCAGATTATTGGTATACCACTACGACATACAGATATCTGAATGTGTGAGTACACGCGAGATGCTAATTATAACATTAAAGGTGGAACGCAGTACAGCTGTGTCGTTCACTTAGTATTCGAGTTGTTACTAAAGGACATGTTTTGGCCAACTTACAGTTTAAAATCACTTTATAAATTAGCTTTGCACGCCCTCAGCAAAGGTTGCGTTTTCGAATGCACCCTGTTCAGATTTTGATTAATTAAGGTTGTGATATGCTCCTATGTGATATATTTATTTTGTGCTAGTATTGTTCTCGTTCGTTAATGCCAGTAATTATAAGTCGATTTTATTTCCCCTGTTACTAATCTATGATCTATTTGAAACATTATACGATTTATCGAATTGTGGGTGTTCATTATTTATGTAGTATTGTTTGTTAACTTGAGCAAATGTATTGGTTTGTTCGCTCGAATAGACTAGGGAACATAGGCCTGAAACCATTTGGCGCCCCTATAATTTCGACCGTTTAGTTTTGAAGGTAAGTTACCTACGCCCTTCCTCTGAGCTAGTGCGAGTACATGTTCCGGTTTACCATCGGCAATTATTAATGTAACAACTCAAATTGACGTCGAGGTTAATGCACTACATGATGTTACGTACAGTTAAAGTGATTACTAGAGCAGCCACAACACAAATTAAAACAATCTAAACGGGGCTGCTAAACAACCGGGTGAATAAACCAATTAATCCAATATCTAATTACACAAGTAAACACCAAAATTCGTTATACACAAAATACTAATACAGCAATTAAAAAAGGTAGTACTAATCAACTCAGATTAACATACAGTACAAAACTAAATCACTACAAAACCTCAGGTACACACGGCACGTGGGGACGAGCTGCTGGTGGAAAAATCGCAACAATACGAAGAGAACCAATCCAAGTAAAACGTATTTCCAGGGTAGTAAAATAAAAGCTTAAGATGTAATGCAGCCAAATCGTTCAGTCCAGCGTACAACGAAGGGCCCTCCAATCAAATCCGTCAGTGACGAAACGAATGCCGGTAACATAATCCAAATTTACCGGGACATTTCAAAGGGGTTACGATGCCTCTCAATCCTTCAAACATGAAGTTGGCCTCCAAAGCCGATGAGACAGGGACCCCATCAGGAGCGATCCAACTTACACGAAAGAAGACTTGCCAGGAAATGCCCGAAAATTGCCCAAAAACAGTCTAATTCAGCTTATCAAAGTTCCAAAATTTGAAAGTGGGCCATCAGAAAAAACTGAAGAATGCAGAGTATGGTTTAAATCGATCAAGACAGAGCTGTACCGTATTCAAAATTACGAATGATGTTAATGCCTAGCCATTTAGGGAAAATTGTATTGTATATTTACGAAATAAATGTGAATCGCGAAATCTAATTAATTATTTCCACTATTACATGCAAAACGACAAAATGAGCGTAACAAAGTTTTGTGTGAATCTGGATGAAACTTTCAACACTGACAGACAACAACATACAAAATGACAGATATCAAAATGTTGTTTCTCGTTCCCTCGTACAGTGCCCATATTGTTTACTTTTGTGCTCAATTGACCGACAGTTCATTTACCTTCTAAGTTCACTTGCCTTGAGTCAAGCATTTTTATAAAGTATTAAGGATATTGTCAAACCGGGGTTCAGTCATTCAAGGTGCACCTCTGCTGAAGTGATAATATAGTTATTTTGCTTATAACGTGTGCACAAGTTAGTGTCCTGACAGTGAGAGCGAGCTCAGCAATAATGAATAGTTAATGTTTGGGGGTAGAATAACAACCTACAGTTAATTAAGTGCTGATCGTTAGATGGAACAGTTGTAATTGTAAACAATATATTAAAATAAATGAATGGAAAATTTTTAAGGTGCTTTTTCCTAGAAATCCCACTTCACCGAACATTATACTTTGCATCATGATTAAATGAGCATCATTTCCTGTTGATCTGGAAATGAATTATTCTTCGTGGTAGTTAGTGATAGCAACATTATCTTCTACATTTTCTTCGTCTCTTAAGGTAGATGTGAATACCGAGGCCTCTAAAGATTCAGGTACAGGACATATGACTGAATGTTCTTGCTCTATTATGTACAGGACAATATTATGAATATCAAGTTAACTTGCCCATTCCTCCAGTACCCGTTTTTGGCATTATCAATTTTAAGGTAAAATATTAATGGTGTGATATACACCCTAGACAGTGGAAAAAGTTCGATGAAACATATCATATTAATGATAATTTAATGATTTAAAAAGCAAATTTTATTCACTCTTGTAGGTGCTACCTACATAAAACATTCCAAAAATAATCTGTCCATGAACAATAAAGAACATTGTTTATTAAACGTGGTACTTTACTATATTTTTGTGTAAATGTGTATTTTGTACAAACAAAGGCTATAAAAACACAAATGCTAAAAATGCAAATTTAAAAAAAAACTAATTATAATACTTATAGATAAAATTACTGAAAAACTATGAATTCTTAAACTACTTGACCGTCAGGAAATTGGCCCTACTTACATCACGCAGTTAAATGCTGTCGGTAACATTTGGAACATACTGAAAATTGAACTTTTATTCGAAACATTTTGTTGAACTATAGATTAAATATACAACAAAATTAAATAAAACCTCATTAGGTACGTCACCGTCAAAATTAATTGTTTGTGGAAAGTTTTTCTGCTTAAGACAAAAGTGCATTCCATTATTTTTCCAGTTTTGCTTTAAAATGTCTCGCACGTATGTCCATTCTTTCACTTGTGAAACTAAAAAAATACTTTGGGCTGCTCTGCTTCTATGTCTTTCCGTTTCTCAACGTTATCTTGCTTTCGCAATTTCTCCGTGAAGGCACCTAATAATATTTTAAAAGGCGAAGAAAGTCTTGTAATCGCGAAAAAATCACCTTCCAAGATTTTTTCAGATCGTCACCTTTCAGGGTGCCTAGATGATGAAAACAGGTTTTCTCAATTTCATCTGTCTGGCTGTCTGTCTGTCTGTCTAGCTGTCTATCTGTTGCCGGTATAACTCAAAAATTATGTGTTGGAGGAAGACGATATTTTGCATGCAGATTATATGCCTTCCTGGTATGAAACCAAGAACATTTCGGTAAAATATATACAGGGTGAGCACCTTAAAAAATAAAATGATTCCTATTTTTGTTTTAACTCACGAACTATTAATTAAATGAAAGTAATATTGTGCATAAAAATAGATATTTATGGATTAAGGGAGATATGAATATGTTTTTCCCTGAGGTTGACATGTGTTACCTCTGGCCCGAGGTCTGTAAGTCAACCGAAGGTAAAGAGCATGAATATCTCCCGTGGTGCATACAATATTTTATCTACTAGCATATTCGTAAAATAGTATGAAATTTCAAAATGTCATATTGACATTTAAAATTAGAATATGTAAGTCACATCAAGGGAGTGCCTCATTGTATGGTTGCTAAGACGTTAATTATAGTTGCATTGTTACCATGAGTTAGAGGGAGAAATAATTTGACAAGTCCCTTGGGAGTTATGAGTAGCTTTTCATATTTTGTATCTATGACGAAAATGTACAATATCATGTTTCTAGTAGGTAAATATTTTTGTTTACTTTAACTGAAAAATAGATAAAAGTAATAATTTGCGCATAGCTCTGGCTTTACACTTGCCGAACATGTAAAAAAAGTTACATAGGAGCAACGCACTTAACGCTTTGTTTAATACCGCGACGCATCGCACAGCCGGGAGAGGTCCTCGGCGGGCTCGTGGATCAGACGCCAGTGGTTAAAATGGCAGGCCCGCTGTACTTCGAATCCCATCGCCGGTAGTGTTTTTTTGTTTGATATTGCTTTAATTCGAATTACGTGTTTGTATTTATTTTTCAATAATTATTACGAACGTGAAGATATTTTTATCTCCATTTTCCTTAATTTTTAAAATTTCTTACAGCCGTATTCATAGTCGTTCGCCAGCGGCTCGCCGGCGAGTCGCCGGAGTTTCGTTATGAATAGTATGTTGGCGGCACTGTACGTCTATGTCAAATTCGAGGTTATCAGGTTAGGTTTTCCGTCAGTTTTGACAGAAATTGACACAAAAGCTAACCTGCTAACCTCGAATTTGACATAGACGTACAGTGCCGCCAACATACTATTCATAACGAAACTCCGGCGACTCGTCGGCGAGCCGCTGGCAAACGACTATGAATACGGCTGTTAGTGTCACAACGTCCACTTCCGAGGGAAGTTCTGAGTAAAGCCCTTTACCGAGTTTCTTAAATTTGAAATTTACGATCGTTTACAACTTGTTTAATACGAATAAGAGGCTGCAATATGCTACAAACACTGTTTACTAATTAGTACACCTGCGAGAGCAACTTGTGAAAAAAACACGTGTACCTACATTTTTACGAAATGTTGTGTTACAGGATTCAGCAACAGTTGCTATTACAAGCGAATGATTTGTAACTTGTAGACTTGTTACAAGTGTAGTTTTTGGGTTATAGGTCCCCCTGGAAAGTTATAAAAATGTCGTCTTCATGTGCAAATCTTCCTGGGGCATTTGTAGAAGATCTTTTTATGTTTCAATCCTCAGATTGGTTGGCAGCTTTCCATCTGATGTTGTTGCAAGCCATTCTTTGCATTGCTGCGTAACTGTCAGCTCCTGTATTACTTATGACTTGCCTTAAATATTGCTGTGGTGACCTTCCCATTGCCTTTTTCTGGGCATTGCTCCTGAAAGAATATTTATCGCAAATTCTTTGTGTCTTATCCATCCATGAATGTCATCACTTTTTCAGTTTTTTGTAGTATTCTTCTTCTGCTCTTTGAAAGGGCGTTACTATGTCTGTTCATTTTATTATGAACGTTCTTCTCAAGCAGCATGTTTTAAATGGCAATATGATTGATTCTTAATTTTGTCTGGCGTCCACGTTTCTGAACCAAATGCAACTTTTTATTAACTTCTTTTTACTTCCTTTTACAATAAAGGAAGTATTGGATTCACCTCAAAAATTCGAAATTGAGTTTTCAACAGATCTTCACGTTTTAGAGTCCCCTGGACGCTAAAAAATTTTTTTTTCATTGGTCTGTCTGCTGTGTGTGTGTTTGTGTCTGTGTGTCTGCCTGTGAACAGAATATCTCAAAAACGAAAAGAGGTATGGCGTTGAAACTTCATATATAAGTTTTGTGTACTATGTAGATGCGACAGCAAGCTTTTGAAAAAAATCGCATAACCGGAAGTAGGTGTTTACTCTTGTAATTTTTCAGTTTTTTTCGATTTTTTCAAAAACGGCTCTAACGATTTTTTTTTAAATTAACATTTTTATTACATTTTGAATGTGTATAGATGTGAAATAGGTGATTTTCCAGTTGAATACTTCTAAACTGGGTTTATTTTGTTTTTTTATATTCTTTTTATTAACTCCTATTTTAAATAAAACACCCGGTATATTATTGCATTTTTGAATTCAGCTTAAAATTTTAGAGAAAATTTGTCTCTTCAACTAACGCTCTATTTTGTACCGTTTTTGCAGAATTTGTAATTTTTGAAAATGTTTGACAAATGCTTAAAAATTTAAAATCAAATTTTTGGCTAATTATAAGATCACTGTAAAAGGAAGTTGTGTGCGTGTATCACACCAGATTGTTTATTTCCAAACTGATACTGTTTGAGCAGAGTTTTTTGTTGTCTTCTTTACTTCTTCCGTCTTCTGTGAACGCACTGCCTAAGTATCTGAATTTCGGTACTTGCTTTAGAGTGTCGTCTTCTATTTTAATACTAATCTTTTCAGAATATTTGGGTTAAACTACGATTTATGTTTTTTACTATTTATTTTTAATTTATAGTTACTTTTTAAAATGTCATCTAAAATACGAAAACAAAATATACTTTTTACCTACTCGGAAGCTTTTCTCTATAATGTTCGTAAACTTAAAATGGTTTTTCGTGTGTCTTTATTTCTTCGAATTCCCAATTTTTGATCTTCTGCTAAGTTGTCTTCAATCTTCTTTTCTATTTGCCCCAGAATGATTTTGGTTAATACATTAGACGCATGTGTGAGGGTACTTAAGGCGATGTTCTCCACATTTTGTTGATGTATTTCCTTTAGCAACATTAACGTTATACTTTTCTTAAAATCATGGATTTTGTTTACGTATATGTTTTTAAAAAGGCAACATAGAATCTGTTTCGTTTCTTCATTGACCGCTTTCAATAATTCTGCGAGTATATTATCTACACCGTACGCAATTTAAGATTTCAATTCTCTCACTGTTTTTCTAAATTCTGCCTTTAATATTGATGGTCCCAGCTAGTCAGGAATAGCTTCATCTTCTTTTCCTATTTCTTCAAAGTCTTCCAAGTCGTTATAAAATTCTTCGACGTAGTGTTGCTACCTATTTGCTACTTCTTCTTCTATAAGAATTTTTTCTTCTTTCGACTTAATGACGCTACTTTTGATTTTGGATTTCCCAAAACGCTTTCAAATGAGGCTGTATTGTTCAGTATTTTCTCTATTAAACCGATCTCCCATTTCTCTGCAATATTGTCGAAGCTATTATTCTCTCTCTTTCTTAGCTTTCCTAATTATGAGTTTTCTAAGTTGGTTATATTTGTTTTTGTTTCTAACATATTTGTGTTCTCGTCGTTTCTCCATTAAGTCTACAGTTTTTTCACTTCTCCATGTTTTTTGGTTGTTGTTTTAATTAAATTAAATTAAATTAAATGTCATTTATTAAATAAGAATAGCTTCTACGTATGTAGTAGTACAATAAGGTTTACAATTTTATCCTTATTTAAAAAATGAGGTATCGGATAGTCCGTTTTTTATCCTCACCGAAGTGGCAAATATGATAATATTAAAATTATAATATATTGTAATGATATAAACAAGGGTATAAAAATCAATTTTAAAATATGATTTAAGGGATCACAATAGTTAAATATAATCAGGATCAATTTAAATATGAATTGGGAATATGAATAATTGGTATGCAATTAGAAGAGAAAATATAATTTATAATTGAATAAAATATGGCTAATTAAAAAACAGATTGTTTTGATTATTAAGATAACAAATTTGAAAAAAATGTGGCTGTAATTAATTTGGTGTAATAGAAAAGTATAAAATAAACCCTATTTTAAAATTAATATGTTTGGAGATTAAGAAGAGTTATTTGTAAAACTAAATTTGCGTGGTTATATGAAAATGAAATTTAATTGAAGAAGAAGAAGAGATATAAAACTAAAGAAGCTTGCAAGTATGTGGTAAACAACTAAACTGGAAGCAGAACTAATGTACAAAGGAGAATAAATAAAGAAAAGTACTAAGTGAAGTTTATTTGAGAATTACATTTGACATTCTATATCAATTGATTTGGATTACGTCGAGTTGTTGGTGCTAGAAGAGAATTCCAAGTAATGACCATTGGTAGAGGAAGCACGTTTGAGGGATCTGGCGGATGCAGTGTTGGAGTTGGGTGGATGCAGCTAGGGTGTATTTGGTTCCATGCTGTGTAGGAGTTTGTGTCCCTGATTCTGGTCAGTTTAAACATCTTGTCTGTCATTGGAGCTGTTTGCTGTGTTTGGGGACTGAAGCGGTTGTGGTAGTAGGCAGAGTGGAGCAGATTGGTTGACATCCATTCATACAACTATATCCGGTATGGAAGACAACAGAAATATCAATAAAGACTAAACTCAAAATTTTCAAAAGCAACATAAAATCTGTTCTCTTGTATGGCAGCGAAACATGGAAAACCACGAAGAATATCACAGCAAGCCTCCAGGTATTCATAAATAGATGCCTCAGAAAAATATATAAAATTTACTGGCCAAACACCATCTCAAACAACAACCTATGGGAAAGAGCACAAGAAACACCTATAAATGCTCAAATAGAGAAACGAAAATGGAATTGGATTGGGCACACTCTACGAAAATACCCAACAGCAATAGAAAAACAAGCACTAGATTGGAATCCACAGGGCAAACGCAAAAGAGGAAAACCTAAAACGAGCTGGAGAAGAACCATAGAAGAAGAGATCAGAACAACCGGTAAAACATGGAGAGAAATTAAAGAAATTGCCAAAAACAGAGTCAGGTGGCGCTGCTTCGTAGAAGCCCTATGTTCCGAAGCGGAATAACAGAAAATAAGTCAAGTAAGTCACGTCGAGTTGTTGGTGCTAGAAGAGAATTCCAAGTAATGACCATTGGTAGAGGAAGCACGTTTGAGGGATCTGGCGGATGCAGTGTTGGAGTTGGGTGGATGCAGCTAGGGTGTATTTGGTTCCATGCTGTGTAGGAGTTTGTGTCCCTGATTCTGGTCAGTTTAAACATCTTGTCTGTCATTGGAGCTGTTTGCTGTGTTTGGGGACTGAAGCGGTTGTGGTAGTAGGCAGAGTGGAGCAGATTGGTTGACATCCAGGACATTGATACGTTTGAGTTAAAGCTGGGTCAGTTTAGATATTTGGGTAAGCACTAAAAGAAAATAAAGACTTAAAAAATGAATTTATTATTAAAGAATTACTTACTGTTTGATATTGTTGTGTGACTAATGAAACGATCTGGAATTTGTCATTTAATTTTCAAATTTGTTTGACATCATTTGACAGAAGTTATTTTTGATTTGTAATAAAATTAAAATCAGAACATCGGATTTCAGAATAAGCGATATAGATAAAAGGAATCCACCCCTGATTTTCAGGAGCTAGCACAAAGAATAATTACTAACATTCAAATAATAAACAGAGCAATTTAAATTGATAAAAATAATTCATAAACATATAATAATAGGTTACAAGAAGTAAGAACCCGAATCAGTACAGATTAATGGCGCGATACGTGAAGTGGTAGCAATATAATGTGTTGTTATTGTTTCTTTGAAGTTTTCGCATTGCATATTTGTATTTATTCCGTCTGTCTCTGTGTTGTTCAAATTTTGTTTTACTCTTTGATTCTATTTGTGTCTCTCTATTTCCTCCTTTAGTTTAGTAACCGCCCATTTTGGATTATCTAGCGCTCTTTGAACATCTTCCTTTTATGTTGCAGTTTGTATTTCATGACAACTACAGTGTGGTCACTGCATATATTCGCACCCGGATAGGTTCTGGTTTGTTGGACTTGTGATTTGTATTTGTTTTTAACTGTAACGTAGTCCATTTGGTACAGTGTTGTCCCATCTGAGTTAGCCATGTTTATCGGCATCTGGAATAATGTTGAAAGATTGTGTTTGTGATTAAGAGTTCCATTTCTATACAAAAGTCAACAAACCTTAGACCTCTTTTATTTCTCCTAGTCCATATTTCCCGACTGTTTCTCTTTCTTGTCTTTCACTAACTACGGCGTTCCAACCACCCAGTATTACTAAGTTGTCATTTTGTCTTACATTCCCCATTACTTCTTCTAGTTTTCCGTGTACTTCCTCTACCTCTTCGTCTGTGTAGCCAGTTGTTGGCTGTAGGACTGTATAACGACTAGATCATTTCAAAGCAGGCAATTGTTTACTCTTTGTCTCCATCCCGTGTTTAATATAATTCCAACTCCTGTAGTGCCACTTTTATCTGAGTAAATAACTCTGAAATCGTCGCTCCAAAAGTCTCCGTCTTTTCACTTAATTTCACTCACTTCAAGAATATCTATATTCATTCATTTCACTTCTATTTTTATGTTTTCGAATTTGCCACGTACAAGTGAACTTACATTGTATGTCGCGATTTTATTAACTTGACTCTTTTTATGTCACTTTTAGTTTTGTTTGCGTGATTTTTGCTGTTGCTTCTGTTTAATGCTGTCCCCGCCGAGAGATCCGATTGGGGGACTATTTTAACTCCGGCAAATTTAGTATCAGATGGATGCATCATAGTATTTTGGTTGCTTGTCGTAGGTCAGTTTTTCACGTCCACCCTGGGTATTTTATATTCCCAGTATCCTCTATATCTAGAGGGTGCCTCCTGATACTCCACCTGGGGAGGCCCCGGTGGGCGATAACTAATAATCCCGCACGGGTAGACGTAGAAGATGTACTATATGAAAATTCAACAGTAAAGATGCTTGCACGGAACCATGGGGGATGCTGTTTGCTCATAACTACTTATATTATCCTATTTGAAGACATGTTGTCTATAGGATGGCATATTGTTCTACATTTAAGAGTTTTGAGGAGTTTGTACTAAATTTTGTCTCTCCACACAGTATCCTAGGTTGTTGTTAAGTCTATTAATACCGATCCATTTCCAGGCACTTGTCGAATTCTGCTTCAATTTCATTGTAGGAGTAATGACCTGACCTTTGAAGTATCTATTGGATTCAAAATCTGCGGTGGTCTATGGAGAAGGTTGGAGTGATGATTAGGGACTGTTTATTATAAATAAGTTCCTCAAATAGTTTGAGGAACACGTTGAGTAAAGATGGGCTGTAGCCTTTAAGTGCATCTGCTGGCTTCTTTGGTTTGACTTTTTAAATTCTGGTGGTAATCTTCCTATTTTAAGTTTCAAAGAAATAAAATGGCAATTATGGGTACAAACATGAGAGGAAGCCATGTTTCAATAGCCACGCCCTTCTGGAAATGGGGTGAATGAATAATATCCATTTTGGGGCTAGCGAACTGAAATATCTTGCAATTCGATTATTCAGTTCCATATGAAAATTACGATATAAATAAGTGTGATATTTAATTTCATTTCTTAATTTGCATTATCTACAACATCCAAATTGAAATTTTAGGTTCGGGTTTGTAACAGTTGTAAAATCTGTGTCATTATGACGGTCTGTTATGGCAATCGAGTTTGCTTTACAAGGTAATGGCCAAAAGGGCGGTCGCAGCCCGACCCTGTCTTTTATTCTTATTTCATTAGCCGCTCTAATTTCACATCCAATAAAATGTGAGTCCGAAGAAAATGTCATCCCGATGCCGGGGGCAGCACTCGGAAGCAACGCGGACTGACAGTTACCGGTGGCCGCTTTGATTCTAATTATCGTGCTCAAGCACTCGTGCTTAATTTCAAGCTACAGCCGCTCGCCGGTGGTCCGATTCTCATGTAAACTCACTCGCCACCGTTTTCTGCATTGTACGCCTCCCCGGCTATTTAAATATTAATTTATTGTGAAACTGATACCCCTGAGCCTGCCGCTGCCTGCTCGCCATTAAAATTTGATTGCATCGCGCCGATTCTCTCCCCGTTGAATAATGCACCATGGCGGAATTGGGGCCGACGCCATGGATCTATGTACGCAACTGGTTATTAAACATGTAATGCGCGTTGCATCTTCAAATAGGGAAAGCGTGCCTCCTGAACGGAATCGGACTCGTCGCAAAAGAGTAAAGGGTTGCCAGATGTGGAAATGAAAAGAGAAAGCATTTTTCTGTATCTCGGAATTATATTACATTAGGAATTAAATTAGCTAATAACTAATTTTACTTATTACTTTCAATGCGTTTTAAGTGGATACGATTATCAAAATTTTTTGGACAATGATTTGCCTGTATTATTAAATTAAGTACCTAACCTTAGAACAAATACAAGTCAGTATTTTATGCACGATAGTGCTCCACCTCATTTTGCTCGAGAGGCTAGGGCTTACTTATGCCATATTTTTGGAGGACGATGCTGGCTCTGTAAAGCGGCTTCAAATCCGGTAAAATTAATTAAGTAACAAACTTTGTATTTTTCAAAATTACACACATTCCAGTTTTTAGGTGCAATTTTCTCGAAAACTGCTTCTCTCAGCTATTTTAAGTAAGAATACCTTTTTTATGCATAGAAGCATAACTTTTAAATTCGTATATTAGTCATAAACCAAATTATTTTTATAGACAAGAAAAATTATATACGATTTTGAAACTAGCGGCATAGAGAAGAGATAGACTGCGAGATAAACCCCTTAAAATATCTGATCTGGTATGTTTTCTGGTGGTAGTGCAAAAATAATAATTGTATAGATCTATGTTAACAAAAAAAAATTAAGGGTAGTAGCAGTAGCTTAGAAAAAGATAATTTTTGCAAATTTATTAGAAATTATTAACTGATCTTCATCTTGTTGCCATAAAACGACTCATATTGCTTGGATGATTTTTAAACTTATAAGATTGTATTACTTTGGTTTCGACAAACGAGTGGATTCTAGATATATTATATCGTCTTCTGGTTGTACACCTCTAAGAGAGAAGTGAAATAAGAGGTAGGATGTGCTCTTGTTTTGTTATTATTAGTTTACTCTTCACTATTATACAGAATTTCTTGGAGCCGATGTAGGTTGTTCTCAGTTCAATAATTCGGACCTAGATTCGCACCGAAAAATTGATGGTCGGCGGCCCAAACATTTAATAAAGCGCGGCCCAAAAAGTCATAATAATAATGGACAAGTATTTAAAAACTACACAATAAATTGTAAATTAAAATCAAGCCAAACACACAAATGAATTGATTTAAGAGCGCTTCCAATATGTAAGGAATAACTCTTCTCCATGTCTTAGATCCTAAATTCAGGAAAAAGGTAGCGAACGTTGAAACAATAAGAAAGCCGACCTGCGATTAATTAATAAAATAAGCAATGGTAGTAAAAATCGCAGATCAACCCCCCTACCATTTATACACCACGGCAGCTCTGAAAAACTGTTTCTTACTCACCGCGATGGCCGACTAGCTCAAATATCGGCGGCCTTAGATCGTAGGTTCAGATCATCAGCTATGTACCCTGGAATGTCTTCAAAAAAGGAAAGGAAAATGGAAATGGGCGCCAGAAATCAAAAGATTTCAAATAACAAGAAGAAAAATAAACTACAAGTGACTAGCGTTTAATTAATCAACAATAAGAAGTTTTGAAATGTCAATAATCAATAATCAGAACAATTAAAATGTAAATAATGTAATGACAAAATTGTGTATCTTAACTGAAGATTTCGACACGCATAAAATTAAGAACCCCTTTCGGGTTATTTTAAAAACTTTACAAAAAACACTCGTGGGATAAGCTTATCACAGTCATCTAATAAAACCTTCTGTTAGGCTATTGAAAATAAATAGGCGTGACTGTACCTTTTACAGAGGGTCGAAATACACATCAAAAATAGCAAAATTTATAAACTATGCATAATTAAATATAAGCATTAAAATTCAAATATTAAAACAAGAGCATGTATGAAATTGAACATTACAGGTTAATAATGGCAAAACGTATGAATATAAATTTTAAATATTGACGGGTTTAAAATACACAGATGTAAATTTCTGGTATTGAAAATAAGTCGAAGTAATATAAATCTCGGAGTAGCACCTACTAACCTCGAAACGTAAGCTGGACGTGAACGGCAATAATCATTGTTGAAGTCGCCGGGGAAGCGCCGAAAATTGCTGCAATAGCATCTTCAAACGGCAGCAAATACGCCGGACCCAGCAGGTGTCGAAAATGCGATAAGACTTGGCCTCCGAGATAAACTCGTTGTTGAAACGGATAATTAAGATTAAGAGCTAAGAAAGATATAATTAGTATGGAGATAATAAAACAGAAAAAGCGCAATCGTACCTGATAATAATCAGCCCTTAGAAAATACACTGCTCGTTGAAATTGGTTGAGCGCACGTAATTTAATATAATTAAAAACAAGGCTTAGCCGCGCCGGTATCGGCGGGCTCAAGCGAAGACAGCAAAATGCCCGGACGAAAAATTTCGTTTCCTCGAGGAAGGCTCGCACTCTGATAAGAGATAGCGCGGGTCAGAGAGGGCATTGCGCAAACGATAAGAACTTGATGCAGGTACAAAATGCGTTGGTTTGGAAAATTTACGAATTCGAAATGCAAAAGGATTTATAATTTAACTAAAAATATACAGGTTAAGCCTGAAATAATTGGATAAATGGCGAAACAATTAGGCAAAGCCAAAAAATTGTTTCACTCCCCACGGCCAAAAGAAATAAAAAGGTTTAAATATGAAAACATTAAAAAATGTAGGGAACCAAAGAATATCAGAATGAGATCGATGATGCCAACACCAAAAGCGAAACGCTATAGAAAAATCCTCTTTCGAGAAGATAAGCCAAGGGAAACAACCCTTATAAATCGGCTTAAAAATAACAGGAGCACCACATAGGACACCGCCAAAAAAATAGACGTTCTGTCTAAACCGGACAGAAGCCAAAAAAACTGCTTAAACACAGCAAAAACCGACTGCATCACATAGGACACAATCCACCTTAGTACAAACATCCGAAAAACTCACAAAAATCCGAAAAGCTCGCACCGCATCATCATCACTCACTCTAAATCTAAGATAACCCAATATCAAAAAAGTATGAAAGGGAAAAAATATCTTGAAAAAAATGAAACACAGTAAGTACTGCGACAAAAAGATTCGGGTGAAAACCCAGGAAAACATCCTAAAAACCATATGCCCGCCCCGAATTTAGGTAGAGACTCCAGAAGCCGGAAGGAACGACCGCACAACCACCAAACCCCGCTCGGGCATTCAGCCAGTCGTCGCAGCTAGATGGAAAAGGCGCGCCGGTGACGGACTGAATGTGGCTCCCTCACTGAGTCGGATGGCAACACAATCGCTCCCACCAACCCCCAGAAATCTCCACAAGGCCGAAAAAACCAACCCAAATAACAATAAAATAAAAAACCCCAAACAAGTATAAACTCGTCTCGAAAAAAAATCACATAAAAAAACAACATAGCTAACAAGCCATGAACAACGATCTGAAAATAAAATCGTTTAAAGTCTTAAGCGAACACAAGCACGGATGGGGAAAGCACTCTTAAAAAAATATCCCAAAATATGGAGAGAAACGACCCCAACTGCTAGCGTTGCTTAGAGAGAGAACAAGATGACGTTGCTCCTCAATAGTGACCTTCCCTGCATGCCCAACCTACCACCCTATACGTTACAAAAGGGAAGAACTAGATGGTGACGTTCCCAAACAGTGACCTTCCCTGCATGCCCAACCTACCACCCTATGCAAGAAACAAAAAGCACTAAGAAAACAAGTTTTTAAAAGGGACACTGTAGGTGTTTCCACGGTCACAATATCCTATAATACCATAGTCCAAATTCAAATAAGCGAAGCGCTTTTGAAAAAATCCTCAAATGAGACGGAAGTAATGGTAAGTAAAAAGGAAAGTGAAAAGCACTAGAATGCAAGATCCATAGGGAACATACCCTACAGCAACTTTTAAAAACAGAAGAAAAAACAGGACATAAGGAAAAGAGAAAAGGAAAGAGAGGAAAATGAACCAAAAAACCAGCGTTCGGAAAAACTCACGCTGCCACACCCACTCATCCAAGCTTCGACTGGCTAGGTCTACTATTCCATGCCGTGACCCGGGTTTACGGAGACATGGACACGCTTAAAGACGAGGAAACACAAGAAAGCAAACCGCCTTCAATCGCAAAGGAAAAAAATCCGCACCCAAAATAGATGCGTAAAAAAGACGCAAAAAATTACAAAAATAAA
The DNA here is from genome assembly GCA_940337035.1 of Agriotes lineatus. Classification (NCBI taxonomy): domain Eukaryota; kingdom Metazoa; phylum Arthropoda; class Insecta; order Coleoptera; family Elateridae; genus Agriotes; species Agriotes lineatus. The sequence continues at coordinate 116,335 of CALNHX010000638.1, read as the reverse complement.
ACGAGCAACAAGATGCAATTGCGCATCCAAAAATGGCTCAAATCCTCTGTCACGTCTGACAGAAGACAAACCTGCACCCCATCGGACACAGGAAGGACTGCCTCACATCGGACGCAGCCAACAAAAGCCTCGCATCCAAAAAGAAATGCATAATCAACGCATTCAAAAAAATGCATAATAAATAGCCAAAAAAACAACCCGGAAACAACCCGTCGAGACCCTGAGTAAACACAAGTACGGTGAGGCAAGTAAATAAAAATCCCAAAAATGGAGTAAACTACACCAAACCGCACAAGTAATTAACGCAGGCCCTCGACCCACCGATAAGCAACCAAAGGAAGGATAAGGAAAAACCAAACATACTACACTACCAAAGCACACACGCAACCAATCAAAGAAACCATTCAGAAACCTCACTCACCAAAGCATACCCTTTCAACAAAGTCCATCACACTACCTATAAACATACCGCTAAACCAATCATTCGTCAAGAAAGATGAGGGAAGAAAAGTCAATAAGCAACCGACGAAAGGATAAGTAAAGAAAGGAAAAGAAAAGAAAGTCAAATATAAATACGTGCACTGCAACAAGATGTGAAAATTACAAAAGTGAATAGAAAAATGAATACAAAATTAAATATTGATAAATAAAGACATCCAGGTAAACACAGCTGATGTAACTACCAAAATCGAGCCCCATAGCGTTGGTCGCGCCAGTGAAACAATAAGAAAGCCGACCTGCGATTAATTAATAAAATAAGCAATGGTAGTAAAAATCGCAGATCAACCCCCCTACCATTTATACACCACGGCAGCTCTGAAAAACTGTTTCTTACTCACCGCGATGGCCGACTAGCTCAAATATCGGCGGCCTTAGATCGTAGGTTCAGATCATCAGCTATGTACCCTGGAATGTCTTCAAAAAAGGAAAGGAAAATGGAAATGGGCGCCAGAAATCAAAAGATTTCAAATAACAAGAAGAAAAATAAACTACAAGTGACTAGCGTTTAATTAATCAACAATAAGAAGTTTTGAAATGTCAATAATCAATAATCAGAACAATTAAAATGTAAATAATGTAATGACAAAATTGTGTATCTTAACTGAAGATTTCGACACGCATAAAATTAAGAACCCCTTTCGGGTTATTTTAAAAACTTTACAAAAAACACTCGTGGGATAAGCTTATCACAGTCATCTAATAAAACCTTCTGTTAGGCTATTGAAAATAAATAGGCGTGACTGTACCTTTTACAGAGGGTCGAAATACACATCAAAAATAGCAAAATTTATAAACTATGCATAATTAAATATAAGCATTAAAATTCAAATATTAAAACAAGAGCATGTATGAAATTGAACATTACAGGTTAATAATGGCAAAACGTATGAATATAAATTTTAAATATTGACGGGTTTAAAATACACAGATGTAAATTTCTGGTATTGAAAATAAGTCGAAGTAATATAAATCTCGGAGTAGCACCTACTAACCTCGAAACGTAAGCTGGACGTGAACGGCAATAATCATTGTTGAAGTCGCCGGGGAAGCGCCGAAAATTGCTGCAATAGCATCTTCAAACGGCAGCAAATACGCCGGACCCAGCAGGTGTCGAAAATGCGATAAGACTTGGCCTCCGAGATAAACTCGTTGTTGAAACGGATAATTAAGATTAAGAGCTAAGAAAGATATAATTAGTATGGAGATAATAAAACAGAAAAAGCGCAATCGTACCTGATAATAATCAGCCCTTAGAAAATACACTGCTCGTTGAAATTGGTTGAGCGCACGTAATTTAATATAATTAAAAACAAGGCTTAGCCGCGCCGGTATCGGCGGGCTCAAGCGAAGACAGCAAAATGCCCGGACGAAAAATTTCGTTTCCTCGAGGAAGGCTCGCACTCTGATAAGAGATAGCGCGGGTCAGAGAGGGCATTGCGCAAACGATAAGAACTTGATGCAGGTACAAAATGCGTTGGTTTGGAAAATTTACGAATTCGAAATGCAAAAGGATTTATAATTTAACTAAAAATATACAGGTTAAGCCTGAAATAATTGGATAAATGGCGAAACAATTAGGCAAAGCCAAAAAATTGTTTCAACGTGGCAAAGAGTACGTAATAAATATATTGCCATGAGTATCCCACCTTTACTTTTTACTTACTACTAATCGTTCAATAACTAACGAAACTCGTATCTACTGATAGTGACTGCATACAAATATAAATGCTAGGGATCTTGCTGATATTGTTAAAATATGGGCTATACTTGCCTTAGTAAACTGCAAATGCTGAAGAAAAAATGTTAGGCGAAACTTCATTACTTACCATAACTTTATGATGGTCTAGCATGGCACTCAATAAATGAAACTTTGTAGCTCAGGGTTTATAAATATCAAATTTAATAAAAATTGTGAATTTATTAACCACAAACAGCTTTGTTTTTATTTCGAGGGTTCATAGGGGTTTACAAGAAAATATGAAATGACTGACTTTTTACGTGAATTACTAAAACTTTTATTTTTCAAAATAAGTCATTAACAAATTTTGTCAACAAACACTTCACAATTTCGCGAGCTAATTTGAATCACATAAAGAAAACCCTACGTCTACCCTGTGCTACGCTACTTCCCAAGGACACACCACTGCTGTAGGATGGTGATTCCGTTATTTGGCTTAAATCTGCATTCAAGATGGCTGGCCCTGGTGTTGAATTTGTGTTGTGGTGGATGGACCTGCTGCATGCTGTACCCAAGCTCCACGATGTTCAGGAATCCCAAAGACTTTCTTCCAATACGTGCCAGATAACTAACTTTCGCTGTTTTATTTGCACCCCCACATACACTCCAATTTTTGAAATAAAGAGTATTGTTGCTAGATAACTGGTATAATTTACACACCAAATTTTTATTGTAGTGGCACACAGGTTTACACAAGATGTAATTCTAATTATATTTACATTTTTACACTAATGACTTCTAAATTTAGTAAAATTTCAAGAGTTAAACTGTTGTAGTTTTCACGCTATTGTCTTTCGAAGTGACGCTAAAAAAACACGATTTCTTTTTTACTCTCAATTAGACGCGCCCAAAAATGTTATTCAATTTTTCTTTAAAGTGGCTGTGATTGAAATTGAAATTTGTCATATGGCGGTTATAAACAATTGCACATCAGTCACGCGACCGGATTCGACCAAGAAATCAATACATTTACGCCGGAATTATACATAAAGACGCGAAAACCACAACTTAATTAATTATTAGTCTAATTGTCCATGTATTCTTAAATTGTAGCGATGCTATTTACAGCCAAATCCCTCGGATCGTTATCGAAAATTTGAACTAGTTTCAGCAATTCAAGGTACAATAAGTAATCACCTCATCTTCTGCTTCTTATGGGTTGTCTTATTTACAGGGTTACATCCACACCTTTACCATGACTTTGTCTGTATTGGGTGCTCTCTTTGCCACTTTGAAAATTGCTCGAAATCTAGCCAGAAGCTGTCGACCAACTGATTCGGACTTTGTAACGCCATCATGATCTCCAGGTGTTCTGTATTCCATCAATTGCTCATGCTGCTCTACACATATGCGTAGCACTACATTATTATTTCTTCAGCCACTATTATTGATGGTCGCACATAATGTAATCTCATGTGATTTGAGTGTATACAAAACTTCCTATTACGAGTGTTTGTTGTAAGTATTCTCACTTGTATAGCTTACATTGTTGCTTTGTTAAAATTATTTTTGTATAGCTGTTAATTAAATTGCAAGCTTTTACACTATGAATTTCGTTGTAAATGCATAATTGTTGTAATTTTTCTAATAAGAAACATTATATATATATATATATATATAAATTCGTTTGGTATTTTCGACCGTCTCAATAGTAAGTAGGAAAGGGGTGAGTTGTCGGATTATCGGTCTGGTGATTAAAGAAAAGACTATTTAGTCATGTCCAAGCTTTCGAAATTTATTTTAATTTCTTCATCAGGGATATAACAAAAATCTTAGTAACAATTATACTGGTCAACATAGAGGACGGACGAACAAATTACACATTAAAATTTCGATGGATGATTTCCATAATAATTATAGTAGACAAATTAAAACATTGCAGCAATGAGGACAATGAGGTTACCCATTTTAATGTGTAATTTGTTCGTCCGTCCTCTATGTTGACCAGTATAATTGTTACTAAGATTTTTGTTATATCCCTGATGAAGAAATTAAAATAAATTTCGAAAGCTTGGACATGACTAAATAGTCTATATATATATATATATATATATATATATATATATTAAAGGTAAACATTTCAGGGTGTCATACCGCTTAATAAATTTGAAGATTTCTTCAACTGGTTGAAGAACATCTTGAAGGGCGTTTGGGGTTGGACGACGTTTCGACGAAATCACATTCGTCATTTTCAAGTCCTTATAGTCCTGGTTTGGCTTCTAGTTATGCGGCAACACGACGGACTGTCAACTTGATGTACAGCTGACTGAATGGGTTGTTTATCAATTACTGTGGCAACTAGCATCGAGGGAGCTGTACTGCTAGAACGGATGGCTGGTGTTCGTAGAGAATGGCCGGCCGTTGCTTGTAGTAACGTTGGTAACCACGATGCAGGTAATCGGCTTGTGTCGTCGCGGGTGTTCATACAATTCGGACGTTTCACGATTTCGATGGCTTCTCGTATGATGCATGCGTCTTTGTGTTCGACGCTGGCAATGCTCTTGGTGTTGTCGAAATCAATCTTGTGCGAAGTATCCCATATATGATGCACTAGCGATGAAGTGTGTTCCATCTTCTTAACATAATTCTGATGTTCCTCCTTGCGTGCCTTTATTCTCCGGTTGGTGTGGCCTATATAGCTGCTATCGCAATCCCGACACGGTATCTCGTAGACTCCTTGGTTTTCCAAAGGGATGTACTCTTTAGGATTCCTCAGTATGGACTGGATTATTCTATCCGTGGTAAAGGTTGTCCTGATGTTAGATTTTCTAAGGATTCTTCCGATTTTCTCTGTCGTGCCTCGGATGTAAGGCAGGTACGCCGTGCCACAAGGTCTCTCCTCTTCTGCGTCTTGCGTTTTGGTCTTCGGTGGTCGGAACGCTTTCTTAATCGCTGCTCTGCCATAACCATTTTGTTCGAATACTCGAGCAAGGGTTGCTAATTCTTGTCTTGTATTCTCCTTGTCGGCTATCCTTCTTGATCTACAAACCAGTGTTGTCAGGACTGATTGTAGTTGAGCAGGGTGGTGGTGTGAATTAGCATTTAGGTAGCGATTGGTGTGCGTGGTCTTCCTATAAACCGTGTGCCCCAATTTTCCATTCTTCTTGGTGATGAGAACGTCTAGGAATGGAAGGTGGTTGTTCTTCTCCAATTCCATCGTAAACTGGATCTTATTATGGATGCTATTGAGATGGGTAAGGAAATCAGCAAGTCGATTCTTACCATGACCCCATATGGCAAAGACATCATCGACATACCGAAGCCAAAGTTTCGGTTTGTAAATGGTGCTGTCCAGTGCTTTCGATTCGAAGTCCTCCATGAAGAGATTCGCAATGACGGGAGACAAAGGTGAACCCATCGGCGCTCCTTCTACTTGCTTGTAGCGTTGACCATTATAGATGAAATATGTATTCTGGAGACAATGATCGGCAAGTTTGATGATGTGTTGAGGTGGATCATACTTCTGTTTAATGACGTTTAGAGCTTCGGCAACTGGCACTTTAGTAAACAGAGAGACGACGTCAAAGCTCACGAGGATATCGGTCGGTGTAATTTTCTCCTTTTGCAGCATCTCGATGAAGTGGGTAGAATTCATAACGTATGAAGCCGCATCTGCCACATGCGGCTGCAGATGTTTGGCTACGAACGCTGCAAGTCGTTGGATAGGTGATCCTATGGAACTAACGATAGGCCTAAGCGGTGTTCCATCCTTATGAATTTTTGGGAGACCGTATATCTTGGGACATTTAGACGACTTTTCTCTAGGTATAAGTTGATTTTGCACTTCAGTTTCGATGTTACTCTCCTTTATCTTCGACTTGGTGGTCTTCTCCAAATACGTTGTTGGATCTGTGGAGATACATTTGTAAGCACTGTCCTGCAGTAAAGAAATCATTTTAGAGTGGTAGTCATCGTTGTTCATGATAACGGTGACATTTCCTTTGTCTGCAGGAAGAATAATGATGTTGTTGTTCTGACGAAGATTCTTGAGTGCCAAAGATTCATCACGGGATAGATTCGATTTGGGTGGTTTAGCCAATCGTAAGATTCGAGAGGTATCTTGTCGGATGAGATCGGCGGTATTCTTATCCAGTCTCGAAATCGCAGTTTCTACTCCGCAGATGATAGATTCCACTGGAATACGTTTTGGAGCTATGGCGTAGTTGAAACCTTTAGCAAGTGCAGATATCGCAGATTCATCCAAAGTAATATCAGAAATATTACGGACAACTTTAGACATATCCAGATTAGTAGTACGATACCCTTTTTGCGTTGAATAAAGATGGTCGAATTTCTTCCTTTGCTTTATCGTGTAGAGGTTTCTGTCAGTTTCCGCTCGAAAGTCTGCTAATTGGTCGATGATGTTCCAGATAATAGGGTGGATGATCCCGCTGAGGTGAAGATGCAAATCAAGAAGTTCTTTATTTATTTTGGCCAAAATGTGTCTCGTCTCTTTGATGGAATCTCGAAGAAGAGCAGCACTCGCCTTGTTCAGAATGTTCGTGGTCCGATACGTTTTTCGATGGAATGACAATCTAGCACAGGTCGGGATGATGTTCTGATCTCTGCAGCGTTGCAGGAATGTCAAATTGCATAGATTTTTACATTTCTTGGACCGCAGTTTTTCAAAACTTCTGGTTTGATGGAATATATTCTCCCCGTAGAGACGTATAATAATATTACGAAGGTTTTCGCGGCTGATATGTATTAAAGGTAAACATTTCAGGGTGTCATACCGCTTAATAAATTTGAAGATTTCTTCAACTGGTTGAAGAACATCTTGAAGGGCGTTTGGGGTTGGACGACGTTTCGACGAAATCTCTGTTTACTAAAGTGCCAGTTGCCGAAGCTCTAAACGTCATTAAACAGAAGTATGATCCACCTCAACACATCATCAAACTTGCCGATCATTGTCTCCAGAATACATATTTCATCTATAATGGTCAACGCTACAAGCAAGTAGAAGGAGCGCCGATGGGTTCACCTTTGTCTCCCGTCATTGCGAATCTCTTCATGGAGGACTTCGAATCGAAAGCACTGGACAGCACCATTTACAAACCGAAACTTTGGCTTCGGTATGTCGATGATGTCTTTGCCATATGGGGTCATGGTAAGAATCGACTTGCTGATTTCCTTACCCATCTCAATAGCATCCATAATAAGATCCAGTTTACGATGGAATTGGAGAAGAACAACCACCTTCCATTCCTAGACGTTCTCATCACCAAGAAGAATGGAAAATTGGGGCACACGGTTTATAGGAAGACCACGCACACCAATCGCTACCTAAATGCTAATTCACACCACCACCCTGCTCAACTACAATCAGTCCTGACAACACTGGTTTGTAGATCAAGAAGGATAGCCGACAAGGAGAATACAAGACAAGAATTAGCAACCCTTACTCGAGTATTCGAACATAATGGTTATGGCAGAGCAGCGATTAAGAAAGCGTTCCGACCACCGAAGACCAAAACGCAAGACGCAGAAGAGGAGAGACCTTGTGGCACGGCGTACCTGCCTTACATCCGAGGCACGACAGAGAAAATCGGAAGAATCCTTAGAAAATCTAACATCAGGACAACCTTTACCACGGATAGAATAATCCAGTCCATACTGAGGAATCCTAAAGAGTACATCCCTTTGGAAAACCAAGGAGTCTACGAGATACCGTGTCGGGATTGCGATAGCAGCTATATAGGCCACACCAACCGGAGAATAAAGGCACGCAAGGAGGAACATCAGAATTATGTTAAGAAGATGGAACACACTTCATCGCTAGTGCATCATATATGGGATACTTCGCACAAGATTGATTTCGACAACACCAAGAGCATCGCCAGCGTCGAACACAAAGACGCATGCATCATACGAGAAGCCATCGAAATCGTGAAACGTCCGAATTGTATGAACACCCGCGACGACACAAGCCGATTACCTGCATCGTGGTTACCAACGTTACTACAAGCAACGGCCGGCCATTCTCTACGAACACCAGCCATCCGTTCTAGCAGTACAGCTCCCTCGATGCTAGTTGCCACAGTAATTGATAAACAACCCATTCAGTCAGCTGTACATCAAGTTGACAGTCCGTCGTGTTGCCGCATAACTAGAAGCCAAACCAGGACTATAAGGACTTGAAAATGACGAATGTGATTTCGTCGAAACGTCGTCCAACCCCAAACGCCCTTCAAGATGTTCTTCAACCAGTTGAAGAAATCTTCAAATTTATTAAGCGGTATGACACCCTGAAATGTTTACCTTTAATACATATCAGCCGCGAAAACCTTCGTAATATTAATATATATATATATATATATATTATATATATATATATATATATATATATATATATATATATATATATATGTATTTTTAAAATCATCCATTAATTGTTTTTATGAAAGTGCTTCCTCAGCATCGCCCTTATCTTTAGTAGTACTATACTACTATGAATACCTAGGGGTAATTATAAGTCATGGATGGATAATTGATGAAGAAATTCACAACCGCATATTCAAAGCAACAAGTGTATATTATCAAATTAATGCTACGTTAAGCAACAAAAGGGAACTATGTAAGGAGAGCAAATTATATTTGTACAAAGCAATCTACGAGGGTTATTTTTTATTTTCAACCTCCGACTCAGTAGACTAAAAAACAAGAATGAATATAATAATAATAATAATAATAATAAGAAATTTATTATCCAACTTAAGAATGTATCCAGATATACAAAATGAAAGAAAAACATAAAATCGGATAATTGGAAAAAGTTCAGTAACGGTCGACGTTACTGTTCTTCCACTTCCCCAGGTTAATCCAAAGATAACAACAACAAAATTATAATAAAAAAAAGAACACAAGACAATAGTTAACTCTTTGATTGCGGTCACAAAAATGTAGGTATGATCTATACCCCCTTATAACAAAATATATTATACACTAGCAACCAGTGAGAAAAATGTCTCATTAATAAAACAAAAAGACCGTTTTTCAATAGAACGCGTATTAAATAAAAACAATAATATTTTTTAAATATTTATTAAATTAATGGTTCCTCACCTGACATGACCATTCCAAACATATAACTTTCATAACTTTTTTCTCTATCTCTTACGGTTTGGCTGCTGAAACAGCGTTCCGGACGGACCAGCGTCCCGGACGGACCAGCGTCCCGGACGGACGGAAATCACGTGATTTCTCGAAAACCGGATGTGTCACGTGACTGAAATTCGGTTCCTGACCTGACATGACCATTCCAAATATATAACTTTCATAACTTTTTTCTCTATCTCTTACGGTTTGGCTGCTGAAACAGCGTCCCGGACAGACAAAACAGCGTCCCGGACAGACAAGTCTATTAGATAAAGGATATTACATATTCCGCAGTAATTAAAATGTTACATATGTGCATACATGTACACACATCCAGAGTATAGTAGCCCACCTAGACATCTCGCTCCATCAACCATTCCTTAAAATCTCTTTTAAATTTACTTACCGATAATCCCTTAAATTTTGAGGGTAATTTGTTAAAAAATTGCAAATGTTATATGAAAAACTCCTGTTAAACATTGACGTACTATGATTGGGCATATATATGATCCCTCTATATCTAAGATTAAGATTATGAATATCTGTTCGGTAAGTTATTTTGCGACTGAGATATGGTGGAACTTTGGTGATAAGTATTTCGTAATACAAAACAGAATAATGAATTTCTCTACGTTTTCTCATATTAAGCCAGTTAGTTTCCTTTAATTTGTATGTTATTCTTTCGTATTTCTTTATCCCGTAAATCAATCTTAAACAATTATTTTGAACAAGCTGTATCCTCCTACAATCTTCTGCATCAATGCAGTGAACGTACAAGGTATCAGCATAATTAAATTGAGAGGGTACTAAGGAATTTTTAAATCTCAGAGCGTGATCGAGAACAACTCCGAGACTGGTTGCCTCGTCCCTCAAGAGTAGGAGGGTGTCATTTAAATATAATTTTATATTGTCGTACACAAGAGCCCTATCATTCTTCCCACCAAACAGCATAACATTAGTTTTAGTTGGATTCAACGATAACGAATGTAGTTTAGATTGACCTGCAAGGTTTTGCAGATCTTCATTTATTTTAATAATGGCGGAATCTACACTTTCTGGTGGGAAGGACAAGTAGACCTGCATATCATCGGCATATAAATGATACTGACAATGTTGAAGAGCATTTTCCATTAAGTGACATGTACAGATAGTAAATAAAATCGGCCGTAATATGGATCCCTGTGGTACACCAGCCGAAACATTTATTGTGTAGAAAATAGAAGTACATCTCTCAGCTACGTTTCTACATAGTCACCGTTTCGATGAAGGTACTATTTATACTGTGCGCGAGTTTTTGTATGCCCTCCTCAAAAAAGGTAACCGCCAGGTCGTCCTGTTAAACGTTTACGTTGTCTTTCAGCTGTTTCTTGAAACTTTCTGCACCATACTCACACACAGCCGTCGCCTATAAACTGTACTCATTTGATCATGAATTTTGGTTGCATTTTACCTTTCAGCGCTGAGTCATCCATAAGAAGGTGAATTACGGCTTACTGCGCCCGCCAAGTTTGAACTGAGCAGCGTAAGCCCTAATTTGCTTTGTTCTGGATGAAGGAATTTATCCTGAAGGACATAATGCAGCTAGAATTTATGGTCAGATGGATAGAGTTTGAGCGACGGCTGGGTTTGAGAATGGTGCAGACAGTTTAAAGAAAAGCCTGAAAGACAATGTGAACGGTTAACAGAGCAACCTAGCGGCAAACTTCTTTGAGGAGGGCAAACAGGAACTCGTGCTACGGTATGATAAGTGCCTTCATTAAAGTGGTGATAATGTAGAAATGTAGCTGAGAGAAGTACGTACATTTTCTATACAATACATGTTTTATTTTCGTTCGTGTTTTTATTTCTACTGAACCGGAGTTTGAAAAAAAATAACTCTCGTACGTACACATTCTTACATATGGCGCAGAAAGTAACAACACAATAGAGTCACTAGTGAAAACATTACAAAGAAGACAACTAAGATGGTATGGTCGTGTGGTGCGAATGGGTGAAGAGCGGTTACCAAGAAAAATCATGGAAGCAAGAAGAGAAGAGAAGAGAAGACGGGGAAGCCCCAGATTAACATGTTTGGACACGATCAAGAATATGTTAGAGAGAAAAGAGAAAAGCATAGAAAAAGCGAAACGGTTGGCATGGAATAGAAGAGAACTCCTGAAGTGGATAGAGAACCCTACACCTTAGGGTATAGGGGAAAAAGGAAAAGAAGAAAAAGTATTTTCCTAGAAATGTGTTATATTAGAAACCATAACGATATGAATTTCAGAACAGACGTTGAACATGTAAGTAATAATAAAGTATGATCAAAAAATAATTTCATCTAGTATGGCAATGGAATAATTCCTAATTTATAAATGTAACTACGTTTACACTTAAATGCCGGAGTCGGCATTTAATTATTAAGTGACTTATAGTTGCATTCATAAATTAGGAACTATTCTGTAGCCATACTAAATAAAATTAATTTTTGATCATACTATATATATATACCGGGTGTCCATTCTCAAAGTCGAACATAGGCAATTAACATTAGTGCATTCACTCGTTCTTCATTGAAATAATTCATTTTTCTGTAGATAATTTTAACAGACGTTGACAGAAAATATCTGATTTACGTCAACTAATTACTAAGGTTTTTGACAAATGCTATCGACCTTGAAAAGCAAGGCATGGCGTATTTAAAAATTCCCAAGTTTAAATTAGTATTTTAAAAAAAAAATCGCATTTTGAATATTATTATTGGTATCATTTGATGCGTAATAACTTTATCTTTACATTGATGCCATTACCTCCCCTGTAAGTTGAATTGGCGAGCAGGAATCGGCAAAAACGATTAATACAATGTTAATCGCCTATGTTCGACTTTGAGAACGGACAACCGGTATATATATATAGTGGGCAAAAAAAAATGGTACATATCTTATATCCCGTAGGTCGCTTATATCGTTATATGATTACTATACCATCGAAAAGCTCAATCTTTATAGATGGAAATAAAGCACTTTTATTCGAAACACATAGTACCAATTCAAAATTGTTCGTGGTTAAATAAAACCTTGTAAAAATGCTGTTTTTAATGAAATTATTATTTAGAACTTTAGGAATACAACAGTAATAACAAGTACTATTTAAATAATTATTAAATAAGCTATCTAAAACAATGGTTCAATATGCCCACATTTTTTTTCAACAATCTTCGTCTTCTTCTTTCAACAACCCCTAATAGTCCACTCCTGGACATAGGCCTCCCCTTGTTTCTTCCATGCTTTTTTATCTTGTGCCAGTTGGTGCCAATTTCTTCCCGCTTTATTTTTGATGTATCAAGCCAGTGTCTCGCTCCTCTTGTAACGATTCGCCCAGTCGAAACGCGTTTTTGTGAATTAAAATCAATTCGCGCGTTCCCGCCTAGCGATTTCTACGTTACAAGTTTGAATTTTTCGCACGCGCGGCCGGCTACGTCATCAAGAGATCCCTGCTCTACGTATTGCGGTGCTCCCCCACTTAAAATGCCCGAGGTGGTGGCTTGATGCACGAAACACGAAGAGGAGCTATAAAAGCCGTTTCTCGTCCGTTCCAAGGGGCAGACTTCATTCATACATTCATCCGCATACATTCCAGTATCCTTCCAGCTCCAAATCATCCCCAATCCTGATCCTATCCGACCGTTTAGAGAGAATTTTTCCCGTCCCGATCTTAGCATTTTCCCTTAGCTAAGTTTGAACCCGAAGCCTCCAGTCTTGGAGACCGTGTTCCTAGCTATTGTTCGTTCCCCGAGTAAACAGCTTTAAGAAACGACGCTCACTACTGGGACACCGTTTCGCTGTTGAAATTTAACCCTTGTAAATATCCCGAACTAATAATTATTGAAACCGTTTCGTTGTTTAAATTTAACACTTGTAAATATCCCGAATTAATAATAATTGAAACCGTTCCGTTGTTTGAAATTTAACACTTGTAAATATCCCGAACTAATAATTATTGAAACGTCGCTTGGAGGACGTTAGTAAACGATTGCACCAAAATTTCCTGGACGACGTATTCGAAACGAGGGTTTAACAAACCAGGCCGTTTCATATGTCAATTTGGCGATACAAAATAAATCCAGCGTCCAGCACTCTGTTTGCACGGCCTGGAAGGCCACTGTAAGATTGTGTTTAATTTCTGTTTGACTATAGGACTGCACTTACCGATCGAAATCGCTACCTGTCAGCTGCAGCACTCTCGGAGCCGCGAGCTGTAGAAGTAACCTCCACGAACCGGACCTCCAGGTGTCGGAACGTCAACAACTTCCCACCGGCTGCCAGTCGCACAAACACTTCACCGAGTCCACGAGAATTAGACCGCTAGCACGGAGTTGTAAGGCGAAAAATATAACATATTCGAGATTAACCTATATTTGCAGTTGCACGCGGTTTCGGCGCCGAAGGGGACGTTCGAGTCCGGAAGTTGGCACCACTGCGACTTACTTTGGGCAATTCGTCTTCGCGGTCAGTGGCGTCCGGGCGATTTCTGTAGAAGGCGGCTATTCGGACCTTCCACACACGGATGCAAAGTGGGATGCCAGCACGCAAGGAACGAGCAGCCGGGTCCCCAACATAATTGATTAAACACATTGTAAAATACATTTTATTTGATTTCTAAAGAACAATACCTATGTTTGTAAATACTGAATCTTATAATTAAACTGTTTAAAGTTATCTTAGTGTTTGCTTGTTAATCTTCAAGTGTATATCTGGCTGAACTAAATCATCTCCGACTGATAAGCTACCTGAAGGAAAAATTAGTTAAATTCATTAGCCCTAATTAGCAGAGGGCAAGTACCGTTACAAATGGCGCCCGAGCAGGCAACCTGCGCTCAGATATACATAGAGATTAGCAAGCACCCGCCGGAAGCTCCAGAACTAGAATTTGGAATCCGATACCTGAAAAATATTTGTTTAAAATTTTGTAATATGAAAAATTTACAAAACCTGTTACAGTATAGCCGTCCAGCGAAATCTTCCGGAACCCAGAACCAGTCAGAACCAGTGATGTCCAGTATAGCATTCCTAGATCCCTGTCCAAGTCCTTTCCTGTATCTAGATAAGATCTTTCCGAAATCCCGTGTAGTCCCGATAAGATCTTTCCGAAATCCAGTCTAGTCCGTAAATCCTCCTGCGACCCTCAGGGACCAGTTTGCCTACTGGTTCGGGCTTAGCGACCCCGAGGCACCCTAGCGAAAAAGGCGAAGAAGGCGAAGATGGCAAAAGAATGCCAGGCCATGGCCGGAATGCCAAACGTTGGCCGGAATGCCAAAAGATGGCAGAAGACAGGACAATCCAGGTGTCCGCCCGTGGAAGATGGCCGAAGACAGGACAATCCAGATGTCCGCGAGTGCAAGTCTTCGTGTGCCAGTTCCGCCGTTGTATCCGACATTTTTCAGTGCCAGAGCCGCAGGTATCCGCATATAAGTGCCTGGTGAATCTGAAAAAGTGAGATATGTAAGTTTGTGTGAATGCCGCCATAGTTAGCATGAATGCTTACCCTGAAAGATCATCATTTTGAAGCGTGCTTCTGTCACCGTGAACCCGGGTGTTGACAGGAGATAGTAGACTATAAGTCGAAGGTCGGAGGTGAAAATGCGTTTTCAGTGCCAGAATCCTGAGTCCTGTATGCTGTTTTCTGGAAAGTGTACGCTGGTTCCCGCAGCCTCTGCAATTTCCTCTAGTGAGATTGTGGTGTGAAAAAAAGGTTATCCTGCAACCTGAATCCTTTCGCAGACTTAGAATCTCCTAGTGTGAATGTAGGTCGATACCGCGACCGATGCATTTATTCAGAGATGAATTCGCTCCAGAGAACCCTGCTAGTGTGATTACGTTGATACCGCAACTGTGTCCACTTCGTGAGTTTGAAACTCTTCGCTTAATCCAGATAAGCGTGAGAGAGTTTTCCCTGAACGAATGTACCTGTAACAGAGCGTTTAATTTTAAAATGCGATTGATTTTAAAGTGTGATTGATAATACTGATTTTTTTTCTTTTGAAGCGTACTCATAGCTACCGTAGACCCGGATTATAGCTGGAGATTGTAGATTTATCGAAGCTTGAAGGAAAGAATGTGGAAAGGAAGTCGTTTTTTTCTGTACCAGTGCCTGTAAGTTTAATCCCGTGCACCAGGTTCCTGGAAATTGTACGCCGATCTCCGCGGCCTATGCAATTTCTCCCCAGTTGAAAAGTGGTGTGAAAGTGAATTGCCCTGAAACCTGAATACTTTCACATCACTAAATATTCCCAGAATGTATACTGAAAGACATTAATGTTTTCTGTGTCGAGATCTCCAGGTATCTTCACGACGTCTTCTCCGCCGGTTGTCCTTCATTTTCCCGAGAGGAGGATCATGTGTAACGATTCGCCCAGTCGAAATGCGTTTTTGTGAATTAAAATCAATTCGCGCGTTCCCGCCTAGCGATTTCTACGTTACAAGTTTGAATTTTTCGCACGCGCGGCCGGCTACGTCATCAAGAGATCCCTGCTCTACGTATTGCGGTGCTCCCCCACTTAAAATGCCCGAGGTGGTGGCTTGATGCACGAAACACGAAGTGGAGCTATAAAAGCCGTTTCTCGTCCGTTTCAAGGGGCAGACTTCATTCATACATTCATCCGCATACATTCCAGTATCCTTCCAGCTCCAAATCATCCCCAATCCTGATCCTATCCGACCGTTTAGAGAGAATTTTTCCCGTCCCGATCTTAGCATTTAACCTTAGCTAAGTTTGAACCCGAAGCCTCCAGTCTTGGAGACCGTGTTCCTAGCTATTGTTCGTTTCCCGAGTAAACAGCTTTAAGAAACGACGCTCACTACTGGGACACCGTTTCGCTGTTGAAATTTAACCCTTGTAAATATCCCGAACTAATAATTATTGAAACCGTTTCGTTGTTTAAATGTAACACTTGTAAATATCCCGAATTAATAATAATTGAAACCGTTCCGTTGTTTGAAATTTAACACTTGTAAATATCCCGAACTAATAATTATTGAAACGTCGCTTGGAGGACGTTAGTAAACGATTGCACCAAAATTTCCTGGACGACGTATTCGAAACGAGGGTTTAACAAACCAGGCCGTTTCATATGTCAATTTGGCGATACAAAATAAATCCAGCGTCCAGCACTCTGTTTGCACGGCCTGGAAGGCCACTGTAAGATTGTGTTTAATTTCTGTTTGACTATAGGACTGCACTTACCGATCGAAATCGCTACCTGTCAGCTGCAGCACTCTCGGAGCCGCGAGCTGTAGAAGTAACCTCCACGAACCGGACCTCCAGGTGTCGGAACGTCAACAACTTCCCACCGGCTGCCAGTCGCACAAACACTTCACCGAGTCCACGAGAATTAGACCGCTAGCACGGAGTTGTAAGGCGAAAAATATAACATATTCGAGATTAACCTATATTTGCAGTTGCACGCGGTTTCGGCGCCGAAGGGGACGTTCGAGTCCGGAAGTTGGCACCACTGCGACTTACTTTGGGCAATTCGTCTTCGCGGTCAGTGGCGTCCGGGCGATTTCTGTAGAAGGCGGCTATTCGGACCTTCCACACACGGATGCAAAGTGGGATGCCAGCACGCAAGGAACGAGCAGCCGAGTCCCCAACATAATTGATTAAACACATTGTAAAATACATTTTATTTGATTTCTAAAGAACAATACCTATGTTTGTAAATACTGAATCTTATAATTAAACTGTTTAAAGTTATCTTAGTGTTTGCTTGTTAATCTTCAAGTGTATATCTGGCTGAACTAAATCATCTCCGACTGATAAGCTACCTGAAGGAAAAATTAGTTAAATTCATTAGCCCTAATTAGCAGAGGGCAAGTACCGTTACACTCTTATGCTGTCGGGGTCTCCACTGTATTGTATGTTTTGTCCATCAATGTTCGTCCTGTCGAGGGACATGTCCAACCTAACTCCATTTGAGCTCCGCTATACGAGTTGTGACGTCTTTTATCATAGTTGTTTTTCTGATTTTCTCATTTGTAACATGATCTATGAGGCTTATACGTAGCATTCTTCGCTCTATTGCCTTTTGATTTGTCCTAAGCTTATTTGCCGAGTTTACTGTGTGCGTTCTGGTTTCCATTCCGTATGTCATCACGGGAAGCACACAGCAGTCAAACACTTTCCTCTTCGGATTAATTGGGATATCTGCATTTTGTAACACATTTGTCAATTTTCCTGTTGCTGCCCGTGTCATTCGAATGCGCCTATTTATTTCCGCGGTCTGATTTTCCCTGCACAGTCTGATATTATGTCCTAAGCAAACATATTCTTCTATTTTTTCTATATTTTCATTTCCGACACTTATATTTACATCATATAAGGTCATGACTTTTGTTTTACCAAGGTTCATTCGTAACCCAATTTCAGCTGATTTAACTTCGAGTTCTTCTAGCATATCAGCTATCAACAATCACATGCAATTATCTAAGTGTCCAAGCAGAAGTGCAGAAACTACTTGCTTCTCAGGCAGCTGAATCCAATACTCAATTATGCCTACCTACAATTTTCTTCAGGACTTCGATTAATCAAAAACCAAAACTCAAATTAGTCCAGTTGCATTAGGATCCGCTTGCCGAAAAAAATCCAAGTGAGCTGAAATTTTGCATACGCCTTTATTTTAACATTACAAATAATATCTCAAAAGTGTCCATCGATATCAGGCTTGCGTTTTGAGTTATTCAAGGTCAAAGGTCACAGAAATAAGTTTTTCCCAAATATCTCGCTTTCTATGGGACTTTTTTTAGTTATTACAAAAAAATGAAGGCCAGAAAATTCTCTACAAAAATATTATACAGGTTTTTTACGTACAACTAACCATTCAGTAAATAACACACTGTTAAGTTTTGCAGACGGGTTTTACTTCCTTTTACGATAAAAGAAGTATTGGATTTACCCCAAAAATTAGAAATTGAGTTTTCAACAGATCTTCACGTTTTAGAGTCCCCTAGACCCAAAAATAGTATATTATGTTATTAGGAGCAAAAGTTATACTTTATATGGCGAGGCTGGACGGTTTATCTGCCTAGCTTGCGAGGCAGATAAGTACAGCCGAGCCACATAAAGATACTTTTGCTCCGTGAGTGTCAAAATAAAGGTGTATGCAAAATTTCAGCTCACTTGGATTTTTTCGGCAGATGCTGCGGTTTTCCGTCTAATGTAACTGGACTAAATCACAGATACCAAACAAATAAAACAAAGGTAATTGCCTACTAGTTTTGTTGCAGATTTAATTTAACATTATTAAAAGCTCCCGTTTTCGCATGGCCTTCATTAAAATGAAATAAAATCGAATTGAACCGTATTCTTGCAAATAAAATACATTTTCAATCTCCAAACTGTAAGTATTTCGTTTTCCAAGAAATATTTGAATTCACTAATTATTATTGGAAATATAAGTATTTACACATTGTACCGTTTTTTTTTGGCCCACTGTGTATGCATAGATATCTTATGAACTACTACATAAAATCGTTGGTCTCTTTGCATCTTTGTTCGCTATTTCCTCCGAAGATACTGGACCGATTAAATTGTAGGATAGTTTAAAATTTTGCTAATTTTTAGACTTGGATCGGCTCTATAACGTACCAGTCTCGTACTGGTAATTTTTAAATTTTGTTTCTTACTAAAAATTACTTATGCTCAGTTCAGCCAAAATATAGTATAATAATCTTGTAAACTGGTTTGCCCCAGGTAAAGCTCAAATGCCATAGGTTCAGACTCAAATACGAGTATATATTCACCAGGAAAATAAAATCGGGAGTGTGCTCCCCTAGACTTTCTCGCATTCGCCTTAGTACTGATAACTATTGGCGTTTTCACAGAAGATTTTACCAATTAATTGTTTTCTAGCAAATTTGAAAAGTTTATTGCAATGTATATACATACAGCGATAAAATTACATTTTCAGGTAACCACTACCTGTTTAGGTAAAGTGCCGCTTTAGGTTAACCTATCATACTGAAATTTTATATCTGGGAGTTTTTCTCAATAATAATTGTATGTGCAAAATTTCGTGCAAATATCTTGAAGCAAACTGGTACTTTACTTGAATGGATACCGCTACCTGTTTAGGTAAAATGCCACTTCCGGTTAACCGATCATGCTGAAATGTAATATCTGGTAGTTTTTCTACATAAGAAATGTATGTACAAAATTGTTTTCAAATATCTCGAAGCAAACTGGTACTTTACTTGAATAGGTACCGCTACCTGTTTAGGTAAAGTGCCACTTCCGGTTAACCGATTTCGCTCAACATTTGATAGGAATCTACAAATTTTGAATAATGACTATGTACATAATTTCAAGGATCTAGTTTATTTCGTTTTTAAGTTATCGTGTTCACACACACACACACACACACACATACACACACACAGACATAATTCGAAAAATTGTTTTTTCGGACTCTAGGAGGTCTAAAACGTCAAGATTCGTCAAAATCTGGAAGTCGTATTTTTTGACGATTACAATACTTTCTCTATACTACCGTATGCGAGAAAGTAAAAACACAATGGTGTAAATCAACGGTATAATGTGTTTTAACTATGCATACAATTAAACTGGTAATTTTAATAAAATATTATGTACAAAATATAACAAAATAAAATATCTTCGGCGTCCTGGTTTTTCTTCGGAGATGTTCTGCCTTGCCTGCTGGTTCAGCTCAGAAGCGGACTATATCTGTAGACATCGCTGCGCTGGGTAGTTCAAACGAACAAAGGGGGTCAAGAGATCTATAATTCAAAGTACGTCATTATTAACCAAGATATGCGGACTGGTTGTTTATTTTGTCAAACCTTCCGTTTCACGCGAATTACGTGTTTTACCTCATGGCGGCTATGTTTCCCAGGAACTTGCTACACTCGACTGGACGTAGTACGTCCCTTCTGCCCAGACTGGGGCCCCGACAAGGAGTTTTGAAGTGGTAATGTGATTTCCCGCGAAGCCTGCCTTTGACAGTTGAAAACACCGGGTAGGTTTGGAGATGTTTTTCAGACAGCCTTGGGGGCCTGCCGTTGAAGCCATTTACCTGCGGCGGCGACCTGTGGATCGTATTGACCTGGGGATTTCTCCTGGTTCTTAGGCAAGTCGATTCTATTATTAAATTTTATTGCCAAAAGTCGTGATGCGACGGGGGTGAGGGTAGAATGTTAAAACGGAGTTCTTGGCGAAGGTCAGAGCCAAAGGGCGTTTCTTTAGCGTGAAAAAGCCGGAGCTGGCCGGTGCAAAAAGGAGATCTTCGGTGGGTATTTACTGGAAATTATTCCAAAGCCGGACCCAGCCTGTGCAAAAGGGAGATCTGCGGTGGGTATATACTGGAAATTATTGCAAAGGTCGGAACCGGCCGGTGCAAGAGGGTGGTTTTTGGTGAATACTGGAAATTATTACAAAGGTCGGAGCCGGCCGATGTAAAGGCAGGAACATTAGGACTCGAGTAAATTGAAACGACGAAGGAAGCTTTATTTATACTCTCTGAGTGCTGCCTTATCTGAGCTCGCTCCAGGAGGGGCGACGCCATGGGTACAAATACGCGGATCGGGGCACCGCTGGTGAATTTTGCGTTTATAAATTTTCGAGCGTAAAATTAATGCAAATGGGCACATGTTAAATTTGAGCACTCCAGAGTACTTTCCAGAATACCTTACTACTTCTCGCTAGTGATACGTGAAGTTATGGAAATAGAAAAACATCCAAATAATATCAACAGGGAAGATGGCTTTAAGCTTAGTAAAATGTGGACCCCTGTGATACACGATCTAAAGCATTGCAGCCAATGTGCGTCATACGGCAATCCCGACGGATTACGTTGCACTTGAACGAACAATCAGCGTTACGTCACTCCGCGCGCCTGTCACAGAGGACTATAAATTGCTCCACACCGACCTTCAGTTCTTAGTGCGACTTTCACTCTGATGATGCAAGCTGCAAAGCCAAATCTGCCTAAGTATCCTTGTTCTCAAGGTACTTAAACAACACGAGCCACCAAAGAGAATGGCCACCGCGCGGGTTTTTGCTCGAGTTTACAAGGTGCAAGGCACATTAAGCCATAGAATGCTGGGTGTTTACCCACAAATACTACGCGGTCTAAGCCGAAATTCTATGTTAAGAGGAATAATGATTTCCACCAATTTCAGTATTGATCGATATCAAATCCAGTATAATCTGTTTTACGTGGGTCTTCAATTGTTAATTTGATAGTCTTCCAGTTACATGCAATGCATGTTATTTTTCTTTTAATTTTTCAGTAAAGTCAATCTTTATAAATTTGTATAAGAAAACTTTCGGAAAGTTTTCAGGTAGCTCCCCTTAGCTTTTTAAAAAATTGTTTGGGTTCAGAATGTTCAGCACTCTACATAATTCCTACATTTTCTGGTAATGACTCTATTGCAGTATCCATTAAGACATTATAAAGCCCGATCCTGAATTTGTCCTTCCTGCATTGCGGAACTTCATCAGATCTTTTCTCATTCCCTTCTGTGAAAAAGTTTCAGTTAATTGTTCTTCAATAATAAATTAAATGCTCTTTTGGCAATGTCCTCCCATGCTAGGAATTTACTGCAGAGGCTTAAATTTCAGTCATATTTCTTTGTATATTTTAGTACGGAGCCGTCAACCATCGTGTTAGATTTTAATCAATATAATCTCTATGTCTGCGTGCACCATGATAAAGGACCGGTTATAGAGTACAGTTTAGGAAATATCTGCCAATTCAAAATATTTTCATATTTTAACTGGAAGCAGTCGCTCTTGCATCGGGTTTTATATTTGGAATATTTTCAATAGTATTATAAAAATGATTACGATCAGAATGGTGAAAGAATTCGTCATCATAGTCATGTTGAGGACGACGCCGAGGCTTTTCCTGTGGTTTCAGGGTCTTATCGTCTATGATTAATCCAGAACAAGACGACCTTCTAGATCATCATTCTCATTATCCTTATTCCCTGCTCTTCATTCATCTGCGTGTTCTGAGTTCTTTGCTGACTTTTTTGGTTCCTCCAATCGATCTTCTTCGCTTCCGTTGTCCATCTTTACTTCATCTAACTGCTTTTCAGGACGATCAGTTTGAATTTGAATCGGCAATACCGGTAATGGATTTTTGTCGGTTCTTGATCAATTTTTTTTTGCTTTCAGACTTGTAGAAGTTGTTGGCTAAGCTAGCATACTATCCAGAGGGTGTTCTTTTGGTTTTTGAAATATTTTCCTTCTCTCTTCAATGTTTTCTTGTTCTTGTTCTCCCGTTCGCTTTTATATGATTTATTGATTTGGTAGCATCAGTTTCCCCACACTATTAAATTTATTAATTTTATAGCAGTGTTAGGATAATGTTTAAATTCTAGCGCTCTTCACAAAATTCACCCATTTACGAAATAACTAACGACATATTTTGCTTCTTCATAATAATATTGCAGGGCTCTGCAAGCGCGCGCCCTATTTTACAGCTCCTGTTCTGTGAAGTAGCAGCGTACATAAATGTATGTACGCTGGAAGTAGTGCTTAGTTGATTTGGTTGCTAAACAATAGAGGTCGTCCTGGATAATGATTTGGTAGAGTCCCTGTATATAGTAAGATAAGAGTTGGGACATGTGGAACCAATGTCAAATACCACTTGATTCCTCATCGAAGTTTTTTTCGCTTGTTAAACTTCAGTTTTGTTTGATTTGACAAATAATCCTTGCGTGACAATATGCATGTCAATAAATTCTTCGATTTGACATTGTCATTATATTTAAACATTTACTATTTACTAATGAAAATATATTACGTATTAGGTATGAAGAAACTTTAATTGCTTCCAACGCTTGTAATTCCAGCTAACATAAACACTAAATCATGAGTAGCAATCACAGTATGATTCGGGAGAGTAATCCAACCAACAAATTTATCAGAAGCCACGCATTTTGTCCAGGGTAATTATAGGTATATACTTTCTTAGTGATTCATATAATTTCAAAAATGTAAATAGGTCCTGTAAAATTCCACTTTCAAGTTTTAAGCATTCCAGTTTTCTATTTAATGTTCAAACGGAAGGATATGGTAAATGCAGCTTTAATAAGCTATTATAACCACTGGCTCCAAAGGTAAATTTAAGATGTAATGCGGCCCTGGCAGTTTCATTGAACGATGGAATGAAGCAGTTGGTTTTGCGATGAATAGCATTAATTTGATCAGGATTGAAAATATTTTCTAAATTTTCAATTTTGTGGTTTCTTCTCTTGTCAGTTCATTGCTCAAAATCTTATTATTATGGTTTAAAATACTAATCGGCAAACATTTAGTATAGTTGAAACTTGGTTTTAATACGTTTCTATAATCTTTTGAAGCTCATAGATATTCTTGTCACTGACATTTTGTTAGCCATTGGTCTCCTGTGAAATGCTGATTATAGAAGCGAAATCCATCCATATTTAAGAATTTCTTATTCCACTACGTCTCTTAGCGTTGATTTTTTGAGAAACTTGTGAAAATAAAATGCCTGACTTGTATTACTACAATTAAGTGCTGAGCAGCCTGTCATAGTGACAGCAAATAAACTTTGATATTTCGTTATTCAGTTTGAAAACGAGTTGTCAAATTGTGTAAAAACATATACTCCATGAGATTGGTTCCAACCAATAAAAACCGGGCATCGCACATGTCCCAACTCTTACCTTATTATATCACGGCCTTCTGGATTAGCGTGCCTGACGGCTCTTCTGGATTAGCGTGCCTGACGGCTCTTAGCGGCCTGTTCATTTGCGACAAATAGCATTACAAAGTTGTGACTCGGCATATCGGGGGATTGCAGTTCAGAACCACGCCAGCCGGTTTGAAACTTAGCTTTTATCTGTCAGATTATTGTTCTGTGACTGAAACGTTAAATTAAGTTAGTTTTACGACATATTTGTACGAAAAAATACAAAATGGATTTTCACAGAAGCAACCTTCGAACATATAAAAGACTGGAAAGAGCATACGGCATGGCAGGTGGTTCAAAAAAGATTGACAAGGACAGACATACAATTGGAAATAAGAGCTTGTGCGCAGAAGCACGGTAAATTTTAACGTCGCAAGTGGCGGTAAATTTGACGTCGTAAGCGGCGCAAATTACTTACATGTGATATATAACTTCTGGGTTTCGTATTTTACAAATATAGCAATACATTCTTGCAACTAATTCTTTTCGTTAACCACTATTCAAAGCACAACAACCAAATTCACAACAGCACAAATTAATTCAAAAACAACAAAATCGGTCATCTGCGGTCAGCTGTTCTGCTGAAATCGGCCAGTAGCCCATTACCGAAACCATTAAAGCTGTACGCGATTGCGCATTACCAATGAGTTCGAGTTATCAGTTTATCCTTCTTATACTTGCGTACTATTCTATTTTCATCTCTGTTGATGTTCTTTGAATCATCGGGTTAACATTACGTTATTACAAGTATGCTCGTTCCAGTCTTATATGTTCGAAGGAAGTAACAAACTAAATTTGCAATGAACGAAAATGCGTACGTAGAAACGTCAAAATTTGTAAATTGTGCTTGCGCGCAAAAATCAAACATTCTGTGCGCGCGAAAAGATCAAATTGAAAGTATTTTGTTGAATCCGTCGCGCCAGTTCCGCCATCTGCAGTTTAAACGCTGAGCCAACGCTTTCAAATCCCTTAGTGTATTAATCTAGTGACCTTACAAATCCCCCGGTAACAGCGCCACGCGGAGCACTCGAAAAGCTTGCAAATGAACAGGCCGCGGAGAGCCGGCAGGCACGCTAATCCAGAAGGCCGTGTATTATATACAGGGACTCTATGATTTGGAATTTGCACTTACTGACTTACGTCATTTTATCTTAACAACTTTCGTGACGTCAGTGGGGCGCACCTCGGGAAACAAGATTTAGCTTGCTGGGGCCTACGTGCGTTTTTGAGCCTTTCGGCAACACAAAATTGGGGCCGCAGCTGCAGAATTCAAGGGCCGTACCTGAAGAGCATGTGTGTGTTCCAAAATTGGAGACCTGAAAGCAGATAAAATTTAATATTGTGCACATTAAAGCTATGAACTTACGTGCCAATGATATTAGAGCTGTTACAAGCCTAATGATTAAACCAAACATGCTTCAGAAGAGTCCGTGCAGCTTATATACTTAGAGGAGGTACTATTGAACATGTTGAGACTTTCATCCACTAGCAGAGCTGTTGGACTCGCGATTTCATGCGTGATTGCAAGACGCAAAACTCACGTCGGTCTATGTGCGCAACACTTCCCCCTCGTAGATAACATTCACACAAGTGCAATAGAGCTGTAGAACCGTCTTCAGACATCACATCTGGGTTTTATGTGTGGTAAACGCCGACTCATTCTAAAAACTGTTAGACATGTAGCCAGAACGGATCTGTGTGAAATTTCGTAAATTTGTGCACCGAAATGTGTTGAAATTTTCCTCCGCCGTTACACCCTACCTGCGAGTGGAGAGAATTTAACAAAATGAAAAAGTACGTACATAATCAATCTGACCGTTAATAGAGTAGAGATCTGAGCAAGTTTATGTGAAAATTAATTTTCACAAAAAAATCGAATAATTAAAATTCCTTTATTATACAGGGTGTAGAAATTATTTAAGCAACATAGGTGTTAATTTCTTCATATGAAAATATTTGCTTCCCTAATTATTTTACAGCGAACGTGTGCATATGGTTATTGTAGAGAAAAGAAACTATGTATGCTATTATTTGTCAATTTAAATATCGTTAACCGAAAAGTTAAAGAAATTTGTTTCAATAATTTGAAAGCACCACCGGTTTTTGTGAAAATGGTAATTTTAATTATTTCAATTTTAAATTTCCCGAAATGTAAATTAACAAATGATGGCATAAATAGATGCAGAATTTTTTTCTACAAAAAATTTCTGTTCAAGTTTGTTCAAATATAATTAGGGAAGCACATATTTTCAGGGGTAATATAATAAGTAGTAGGCTTATTATCGATGGTTTTTTAATGAATATTATGAGTTATAATCCCAAAGCTGAAAATACAACGAGTCCAAAGAACGAAATTATATTCTTAAAAAATTATAGACTATTAAGGGTATTCTATTTAGGAAGAGAATATAATGATTTAAAATATATACCAGAGAGAACGTAATGCAATTGTATTACGTGAGTATCAACGCTGATGAGGAATGTTTGTCGCAAACACACTTTTTGTTGCTTTTAATGCTTAAAACGAACGACATAACCTAAAAAATATGACATTTCTAAGTTACTAGTTCATTTGACACGTGAAACAAAACCAAGTTAGCTCGTACCACATCGAAAATCGTGAGTGGTTATATTTTCAGTATTGTTCAGTTCTATTGGCCAATGTCTTAAATTTAAGAGATTATGGTTGGCTCAAAATTTAACGAATTATATTCTCATATGAAGAAATTGTCATTGCAAACTCTAAAATACGTAAAGCATTTTAGACCCTGTATAGGTACGGAAAGATTTTTTCAGTATAAATTACATCAACAATTTATGCAAAATCGAAGTTATGAATAAATACTTTTTTGGGATATCATAAACTAAAAAATGCAGTAATGTCGCATAGAAGAAGCATAGAACAGATGCAATGAAATACTAACATATAGAAGAGAAGTAAAGAAGCAAAGCCATTACAAAGAGCAGCAACAGTAAAGATGGAGAAGCACGTATAGAAAAGAAGAACAAAATTAAAGTTGCAATTACATACAGGGGTACTTATGCACATTCACCTACACTGCCGTATAGTGAGCGATGCGTCGTATATCTTGACCTTTGGTTGCTATTGCACTTTTTCTGTGCGACTATTATTTGGAGCAGCGGTCGGCAACCCGCGGCCCGCGGGCCGCATGCGGCCCGCGGCTTTCCATCTTGCGGCCCGCGACTGTTTTGTAAATGAAAGTCTTATATACCTACCTAAAATTTAAAAAATTGCGTCATGCGCTCGCAAAATTCAAGCGAGCGTGCATTTAATAAGAATGTAATATCACAGACACAGAGTGGAAGCGTTCAGCCGGCATAACGCTGAGATAGCGATTGCGTTGAACGCTTTGCTGACCGACAGCGCTTCGGTTTCGCTTCGGCAGCAGTCGCCATTTTTGGGAGCGAATTTATTTTCGCTCCATTTCCGCTTCATTTCCGCTTGACCACTTAGCAGAAGACGGTGTTTGGCTTTACTTCTAATTATAACCTAGAAAGGCGCGAATTTTTTAAAAGCTTGGATTCTGAAACGACCCTGCTGCAGTTTAATGTTAATAAATTAAAATGACCATTTTCTCAAAATCAGTAGTTCCTTGAAATTATTGAAACAAATAGCCACTGAAATGTGATACAAAAGTAGTAATTAAAAAAATTCAGTCTAATTTTGACAAGTGTTAAATGCTCAAACTCAAAATTCTTCATGAGGCCCATCCTCATTCTCATTATTTTCTTTTAATATCACCCCGATATACACTTGCTTTCAAAACTTTCGCGTACACCAATTTTTCGCTGTATTAAATCAGGGTTGTAATTAATCAACTCTGACATTTAAATTTTTGAAAAGTCAAAATGCCTCGACTGACAGAGTACATGCTGTCAATGTCATTTTTAACCTAATCTCAAAATTACCCGTTCAAACAGCTAAAATTTTGCAAAATCGTTGTTACTTGATTTTGAATGTGTACGCGAAAGTTTTGAAAGCAAGTGTACATAGTATACCTATTATCAAAATTATGAATAAGTGCGGCCCGCTTTCACTTCATTTTGCCACTATGTGGCCCTTGCCTGCCAAAAGGTTGCCGACCGCTGATTTGGAGCCATTAGTTAGATATCAGAAACCAATACATATTTCACCTCTTTTGTTTTTTCTATTTTTTCAGCATTCCATTTTCTTCTACCTCTTCTCATGTTTTTCGTGATTATATTAAATGTAAGCTTTTTGAACAAAGGGGTGCAAGTTCACCTCCCTC
Source organism: Agriotes lineatus (assembly GCA_940337035.1). Classification (NCBI taxonomy): domain Eukaryota; kingdom Metazoa; phylum Arthropoda; class Insecta; order Coleoptera; family Elateridae; genus Agriotes; species Agriotes lineatus. The sequence goes on along the minus strand of CALNHX010000638.1, from coordinate 88,014 downwards.
GTGGCGCCGCTGCAATCCAACCTCTTCCAATAACTCTTCCACTAAATGAAACGTTTTAGCAGAAATCTATCTAAGCTGTTATCTCCAAACAGCAACCTGGGAGCAAATGCCACAAAACGGTATCGCATCGCCGACAAAAAGCAGCTCAGGCGCAATTTCGGACATGCGAAAGCTGTCGCCGGAGTCCACAAAGGGCGAAATTAAAGGCTTAGGAAAAGGGCAGCCCGCGCGATAACAGCTCGGTTTTGCCAACAATTACCTAATGTTTGTGTAAAAGGCACGAGCTGGTGCCGGCGGTCTTTTACATTTGGCAAACACTGACTGCAAAATTAGAGGGCGCTGCAGCCCCCCGAGGTTTCGGGTTACGTAACCTACACCCTGCTGTTCCGATTACCTAAGCAGATCATGCAGTAATTGTTTGCTGCGGTGTAGCTTACAGATTATATTCTGGCCAAGAATAGCATTAAATTTCAATGGTCGGGTGCATCCTCGCTGCGCTTTTGTAGCCACCGAAAGCATACCCCGGGGTAACTGAGAACAGCATTCGATGCTAATTTGTTTGGGGAAGCTGATGGGTTCAATTTGGATTTAATAATAATGACGTTAATATGTATCTTTAATGCGTACTTCCATAATAATTACAAATTAATAAATAATATTTACTGTCTAGTTTCAGTGGTCGAAAGTAGTGGAAGTCGACCTGTTATTGACTGCTCGAATTCATAACTAATAGGTAACTACGTTTGTTTTACTCTCTATTAATTTATATTTGGAAACAATCACACAACTAAAATAAGATCAAGTAAATATTGAATAGGTAGCTAAAATGTCAACTTTCTCAGTTTGGCGGAAGCAAATTCATCTAACATGTCAGCAAATGAAATCAAGCTTGGCTCTGAAACTTGATACATATGTCGGTTATTAATTCACATCATGTTGATGTTCTAGAATGAAATACACAATACATAACCTAAACCATTGCATAACTGTCACCGACAGTCATGTCAACATTTTATTTCGATTATAAAAACTTTTTGTTCATGATTAAACACGTATAAAATTTGATAATTTAAACAAGTTGATACATCTACTATTATAATAATAACTGTCATATTTAAATTAAAAACATCAGAAGTAATAGACTACATGACTTAATTTTTTCAAAGCCACTCTTGATGTCGTTTTTACTTGCTCACATGTTATAATTGCGTCCAAATTAATTTGTAAAACCACTTCATGTGCGATTGATAATATGGCAACGCTAGTACATCTTTCCCGTTTTATAGCAGAACGCAGGTAGTTTTAAAACTTTCAGTTTGTTGAAGCTTCGTTCGCAAGATGTCTCAGTTATTAGTAATGTTAAATACATTGGAAGCGCAGTCTTGATGTTCGAATAAATTTTGTCCAGAGTTTCCCTGTATGCAATTTAATAAATCTGATCCAGCTGCCTACTCTAATATTTTGATCAGAACCTGTACTTGTGTTTGAGAACCATCTAATTGGAACAAAATCTCCACGATGTTCACGGTCGATGAGTAGTAAACTCAGCAGCACTTTATAGCTCACTCCAACTTAAAATCCTTTAAGATTTGTCCAAACAAAAAAGAAATCGATGATTACGACATAACATGCCTTCATTTCGTGACTATCCTATCACACATTGTATTTTTGCTAAATCGTATAATAATATTAATATTATGTAAACGAGAGATGGCATAACTCTAGCTAGTTCTAACCCTCGGCAGAATAATAGTGTGAGTAAGGACTAGGCAGTGATCCTTAAGGTTATAAAATAAACTTCATACATTAACATTAACAACATTAAACACAACATAAACCAAATCCAGCTAATAAATCATTATCATATCTCACCTACTCACCTACCCTTCGAATCTTTTGGCTTCATATTTATTAAAAAACGCACAAGTTAAAGGAGGCTTGTAACAAAATAACAATTAGCAGTAACAGTGGCAACTTTAATTTCTCCCATAGGTTAACCATAACAGATATAAATATTAACAATTGGCTGGTAAGCCTGGAATGGTCAAATAACAAAATAACTCAGGCAGCGCCTGATGCTTATATATGGTATATGAAGTCAACTACACCAGATTTATAGTGATACAAAATAATGTGATATGTAACAATTGAAATTCGAATGCAATCCAGTCATCCAGCTAATTTATGAAATGTAGCCCTTTTGACCGGCATAATAGCTATTTATGCAACAAGTGCTAAAAATTGACGTTTATGCGACTTTAAACGACTTTTAGCACGCGTTGCATACAATATTTTATCTACGACCTTAATTTTACTGTTAGTAATCCATAAATATCGATTTAACAACGGTTTGCATCTACGATACTTCTAATTTATGTCATAATAAACAGTAGGCCATGCCGCGCGGGCGAATGTTTGCGAATGATAGTAGTCAAGGTCAGTTACGAAATGTAATTATTAATACTCCACATCTGACTGTATTCATTACATAACGCTTTAATTATTTCAAAACACTTTACCTGTAACGCAAGAAGCAACTAGAATAACTTTACAACTTCACTTCCAGTTCGAAATTGTAGTTTTATAACCTCACTTTACTTTTAGCACATGTGCTAAAAGTAAACAGCTGACTTCTTTAACCACGGTAAACTATAAAACGTCACTTTTAGTGAAACCAGCTAGCGCCAAAAGGCCTACTTTTAGTGGTGGTCGTAGATAAAATCTGTTTAGTTGAAATTACTGTGAGCCGGGTGTTCAAAGATACGCCTCGAAAAGCTATCACAGAGTGCATACACAATTTCAGCGTTCCCAAAGTGATAAAAACGTCTTTTAGAGTATGCCAAAACTATTATAACATTAACGCGTGCGATTTGTTAGATTCGAAGGCCTTAGTATTTTAAAACACGCAATACTATAGGAATTAACGCTCTTAATCGACACATAATCGCTGAAATTAAGGTAGCACGCACCTACTGTTACGACGTCTTCACTAACGCCCTCGGAAGCGATCTTTTGGGGCGGCTGCAACAGGACTCGGCATTCTTGCAAAGATTATCGCTACTTCGCGGACCCAGAAGATAACAGTCGGTATCGGCATATTGAAGAATTTAATTACAGCCGCCTGCAAAACGGCAGATTCAAAGATGAGAACGTATCATGGTGTGTTGGGAACAACAGCAGCAGTAAAATCGGCAATATGTATAGGCTGCAGGAACAAGCCAGAGAAGGAAGTCGGTTTAACTTGTGTTCAGGAGAACGGCGCAGCTCGTACCTTTAATTGTTACGAAAACAAAGTCACGGCTAAATAGCCTACTCGACTAAATCATGCCAAATCCTATCGGAGGCTTAAGTAATTTTCTTGCGAACATAGATGCCCTCGATCAGTGCTAGGAATCGAAAAAGATTACTCGCCAAACATTCTATTCAGGTACCTCTTATCGAAAGTCAAGCGCTTTTCGAAAAAACTAAATTCTTGCACGCTCTGCCGGAGAGATGCGCTTGGAAAATAAAAGTAGAGATCCGGGCTGCATCGAGGAGCGAAATACAAAAATAATGCATAAATGACGTGGGGCGTTAGCAAGACATCAACAGAATACATCTTTTTACGGTACCAGTGTCGTAAAGAATTACTATATGGTACTAACAGTACTATAAAACAGCAACAACCCGATACACTGAGGTTTTCTATCACATCTCTCAATGCTACTGCACCGTGCAGCTCTATTATCTGACAAATTCCAGAGTTATCGGCAAAATTAGAAACACCCGGTACTGGAAGGTTAAATTACCTTATTAGTGTATCAACTGGTAATCTCTTCTCACGATTTAACAAAAAATATTGTACGCAGTTCATACAAAAGTGCTTTTACTAGACTCGAAAGATTCCATGACTCGCCTACGGTTCACCCTAGAAATTGCCTACTCATCCTGCAAACTCTTATTTTCAGTACTTACAGCAACGTAAATAACTATAATTTCTCGTCTAAAGTTCTGGTTAGGCGAAAGATTGGGTCATCGGTACAGTTTCATTATGACACCTTGTAACTCTTTTCATACTGTTATAAGGAAAGCCACCCTGTAATCATACTTTCAAATCGTTTTCCCTGGAAAATCTATGCCTGGTTTCATTCCATCATTTCGTATATTTTAAACCGGTTATGAGACCTTTTATTATTATCTTTACTATGTCCAGAGAAATACTCTTGTTTTGAAGAGAATTGTTGACCTTGTCGATACAACTCAGTATCCTTTCCCATACTGAGAGAAGATGGATATATTTGAAGTCAGTATACCCATCATAAAAGATTTTGCTCTAGAAGCTGTTTCGTCAGTATGGTTACCACCATTGCTCATTTCACGTAGCACTGACAAATATAACTTACTGATTTTTAAGGAAATGTAAGCTCTGTGTTTAGACTACCACCACGAATCACTGTAACCTTTTAAAGTTATTCCAAGTTGGTTCATCAAAACTTGCCATTTTCCCTTGGAACCACTGAAAAATTGAAGAGTTGTACATTTGCAAAAAATGTTACCACCATCGGTGAACACTTGCAGTATGAGAAGATTTAAGCTGTGGGCAGCACAGGGCACGTATCTCACCAAGCATTAACCCGAGATAACCTCGCTTTTATATACGCTGATGTATTTTCCAGCGTTCTTTCTGCCTTATCACAGCACTGACCACGAGAGTCAGCAATTTCCAGACCACCAGCCTGCAGTTTTTATAAAATGTCATTTGAAAGGCATCTCGGCATCTCCTCATCTCCTGTTTTTTGTATTAATAAAACCATTTAAACTTTCCTCAATTTTATAACATGTGAGCAAATGAAAACGAAATCAAGCTAGGCTTTGAAATATTTGTTGTATGAATAATATGTTGGTGGCACTGTAACTCTATATCGAATTCGAGGTTAGCAGGTTAGGTTTTGCATCACTCTGTGTCAAAACTGACGGAAAACGTAACCTGCTAACCTCTAATTTGGCATAGACTTACACTGCCACCAACATATTGTTTATATAACAAATATTTCAAAGCCAAGCTTGATTTCATTTTCGTTTGCTGACATGTTACAACCCCGTTTTTTATTTTGTTTCGCGTTGTAACAACTTTATTATGAATTTAAATGCGTAAAACTATATATTTTTCAAATCAGAATTACAATCTGTCAGTTGGTGGCTTTTATGATTTAATTCTGTTTATCTCAGTGTTTTTATTTTATTTTTCTTAATTGCAAACAATTTAATGCAACAAGGAGGTCATTTTGAACAACTTTAATAATACTTTTAGTTAGAAATATTTAAATGTTACTATTAATTATCTCATTTTTCTATTCTTAGTAGAAAAAATAAAAAATGTAAAACTATAACCAGCCGATAGAGCTTTTAATTAGGATTTAAAAAATATGTAGTTTTGGCGGTTTAATACACACAGTGAATTTGCTACAACGCGGAGCTGAATAAAAAAGCGTACTGCATACGCCCTCCGGGATACAAATTGAGGGTACTGTAAAAGATTATCGAAAAATATTTTGCTGCTTTTTGCGATATGTATTCTTTACTTTCTTCGTTATCAACTCCACCAATTCATTCTGAATATGTGGGGAATATAACTCAGGGCTGGTTTGTTTGCTTCTACGTAAGCCGTATAAGATGCTAGCTGAGAATGATAATGGCTTATCAATTCCAAGTTACTGATTAATATACCACATCCAGGCTTCCCTGCAATTTCTCTTCTATTGCTTTAACGAAGTGCTAAGTTATTTTTGCAGAAAAAAGTATGACAACCACCACTTTACGAATGTTTTGCCATTTTTCAATTTTTCTTTTTAAGGCTCATTTTTATATGGGCATCCAGACTTTATTAAGCTTTAAACTGTTTTCAAATTCCCTCGCAAAGTTTGAAAACGGTGTGAGACGTGGGCAGAGAATTAAATATGGAGATTAAAAAATAGCACCTTTAGATTAGCCATAAACCCCGGGTCGGTTAACATAGCACCACCAACTATTCCAAATGATCTCCAAATCAAGCGCTTGATTCTTTATATCTAGCGCAACCTAGCGCCACAAATTATTACGCTAGCGCCATTGCAGTTTCAGATATTTTTACTGGTCTTTCCGGGAGGTGCTAAGTTAACGCTAGCACCACCAATTAACGGTAGGCTGCTGAAAACCTAGCGCTAGATTCTCTACATCTAGCGCAATCTGGCGCCACAAATTATTACGCTAGCGCCATTGCAGTTTCGGATATTTTTACTGGTCTTTTCGGGGGGGGGGGGGGGGGGGGGAGTGCTAAGTTAACTGTAGCACCACCAATTAACGATAGGCTGCTGAAACCCTAGCGCTAGATTCTCTACACCTAGCGCAATCTGGCGCCATAAATTTTACACCTAGCGCTGCTCCCATTTGAATTGTAGTGCTTAAAATTGATGAGATAATCAATACCACCATTATAAATGATTTCCAAATCAAGTACTATGGAGCGCCAGAAATTATTACGCTAGTGCCATTGCAGTTTCAAGTTTTTTACTGTTTCTTTTCGGGGGTTCTAGGTTAACGTTTTCACCACCAATTAACAACAGACTACTGAAAACCTAGCGCTAGACTCTTCAGACCGAGCACCATTCGGCAACATAGATTTCAAAGCTAGCTCCATCTTGTACTAAATTACCTATACTGGTTGACGTTACTGAGCTAATTTAATTTAATTTTGTTCACACACAAGCTGTTGAACAAAATTGTACCAGTAGAATGGTTCACAGCTTGCACTGTTTAGTGCAATTATAATTTTGGAGCGAGTACATCACATACATATACATACTTGCACAGGATAAGAAAACAAAAAGCTTCTATCATATAATAAAATAAAAATAGAGGTCTTTGTATGTGACTCCCTAAATTACAAAGTAGTGAATAATTTTCGTTGTCTCACCCTGCATATATCTGCAATGAAAAAATAAACTTCAAGAAAGTTCCAATATATATAATGGATTTAAAAACAAAAATGAAAATTTTATAAAACTATAAAACAAATTAAGGTATAGGTAGGAGCAGGGTAATACGACCTACTTAATATATTTTATTAAATTACTCGAACGCGCCAGATTGCGCTAGATGTAAAGAATCTAGAGCTAGGTTTTCAGCAGCCTATCGTTAATTGGTAGTGCTACAGTAAACTTAGCACCCCCCCCCCCCCGAAATGACCTGTAAAAATGTCCGAAACTGCAATGGCGCTAGCGTAATATTTAGTGGCGCCAGATTGCGCTAGGTGTAGAGAATCCAGCGCTAGGTTTTCAGAAGCCTATCGTTAATTGGTGGTGCTAGCGTTAACTTAGCACCCCCCGAAAAGACCAGTAAAAATATCGGAAACTGCAATGGCGCTAGCGTAATAATTTGTGGCGCCAGATTGCGCTAGGTGTAGAGAATCTAGCGCCAGGTTTTCAGAAGCCTATCGTTAATTGCGAAGCCGGACAACTCGGCGCCGCCATCTCGGCGCGGGGCCAGTTCGGCGCCGGGACAACTCGGCGCGGAGCCATCTCGGCGCCAGCCAACTCGGCGCGAGGCCATCTCGGCGCCGAATTCAAATGTGCAAACTACATTGTGCACTACGTAAGAAAATTATTATAAAAAATAATAAATAAAGTGATCGCCAAGAAGCTGTCATAAAATGAAAAAAAAATTATTGAGAATTTCTTGGAAAATCAAACACTGACGACCAGAGGTGGTTGCAAAATGGGCCAAACAAAAGTTGTCACGTGACTTCCGTTATCAGTAAAATTTTACATTTTTTTAAAATAATTACGAAACATGCATTTACTGGTCAAGATAGAACACATTTTACGAAAACAAGTTTTCTGGCCTTGAGATTGTTCAGTCAGCTAAAACTAATCTATATACAGGGTGTTAATTAAGTACGTAGACAAGCTTTAAGGGGCGATTCCTTGATCAATTCTAAGATAAAAAGTTCATACAAACATGGAACCTAAACGGCTTCGTTCACAAGATACAGGGTGTTGAAGTTTAAACAAAAATTATTTCTTTTTCAAAAATCTGGACAACGCCTAGAGGTATTCTAATGAAACTTGGTGTATGATAATATTTCATAAAGAGGCATTGTTTAGTCAAAATCAATTTAATTTATTTCCACCAGTGGCGTGCATCGGCGCCACCTCAGTTACTTTATTTTAGAAAAATCTGGTACGCCACTGTTTTTTAGTCAATACGATAAGTTTTTTAGCTTTATCCATTGAAACTATACAAAAGATGTATCTTTAATTTTTTTGATAGAATAAACCTTTTTCGAAAAAACTGAAAAATCTGTAACAGCAATTTCGTTCATTGGACTTTAATGGGATTTAAACGGCTTCGTTTTCAAAATACAGCTTAAAGAAGTTTTAAAAAATATTATTTAATAACAAATAATCTGACAATAGCTACAAAACTTTTGGCAAAACACAGTGGCGTAACAGAGGGGACACACTGTATATACAGGGTGATTTTAAGTTGATTCTTTCCTTTTACCAGGATATAAAGTTAAAAAAGTAAGCTTTTTTCATTTACCACTTTTGCGAAATATCAAAACTAACGGAGGTACAAACAAGGTGTTAAAGTTTCAAATTAAGAACTAAAATTACTTAACGAAAATTAAACTAAACTTAATGATATGTTCAAAATTATCAGCATTCGCTTCTACACACACGTTCCGCGTATCAGAGCGATGTGGCAGCGGCATTTTGACGACACTCCCAGTAAATATTAAGCATATTCACTCATTCATTATTTTCATAAACATGAGCCATTATTGTATCAATAACATTAAGAAAATTCCAATGGAAAACTAGTTGACAGGTCATTGCTTGACAACAGAGATAAACAAAAATAAAATTGTCCAGCCGCCTTTGCGCCAAAGTTTAGTTTTTAATTTAAAACTCTAACACCTTCGTTAGTTTTCACATTTCGGAAAAGCGGTAAATAAAAAAAATGCTTATTTTTTTAGCTTTATTTCCTGGTAAACGGAAAGAATCAACTTAAAAATCACCCTGTATATAGTGTGTCTGGAAAATACGTGTACAACGAAAGATCACAAGTTTCTTTGCCCAAAATATGATGATTTAACTCAACTTACCTCTATACAAAGTTGCTTAGTTGAGCCGCTAGAGGCTTTAAAAATGATTACCTTTTTTAAACCTTTCAACCTCCTGTATAATCACTACAATTTTTTTTAAATCGTTACTTTAATTTAGAAGCTATTTCCTCTCTTACAATATTTTGGCTGGGTGAACGGTTGAGCCACAAAAAAATATTTCTAAATCGCTACAAACCTAGTGTTAAGTTACAATTACTGATTCAGGCTTGTAGAAATTTAGAAAATATTTTTTGTGGCTAAACCATTTATCCAACTAAAATTTTGTAAGAGAGGAGATAGCTTCTAAATTGAAGTAGCTATTCACAAAAAAACATTGGTAGTGATTATACAGGGGATTAAAAAGATATGGATGGATAATTTATTATGACAACGTTTTTAAACACCCTGTAATTTTCGAAATTAAGATTTATTCCACAAAAAGCTGTAGTTTACTGGTACAAACGCATGGCCAAAAAATTAATAAAATCTATCAGATTTTTCGACTTACTTGAAAAAATTTAAAAAGCTAATCATTTTTGAAGACTAAGCAACTTTGTATATAGGTAAGTTGAGTTAAATCATAATATTTTGGGTCAAGGAACGTGTGGTCTTCCGTTGCACACGTATTTTCCGAACACCCTGTATACAGTGTGTCCCCGGATAGGTGAAACAACTCTTGTAAAAGGTAAAAAATTCTCGATTTAAATTTTAATTTTTTGGGGTTCAGCCCTGCTTGGTTAAAGGCGAATTTCGAACAGCATTTCAGTTTTGAAAAATCAAGTATGCCTTTGAAGTTTTCAAAAAACCTATTTTACTGTAGAGTAGCGTGCCTTTTATGTAGAAAATACGACAAAAAGGTATTAAGAAAAATTGTTTAGAACCAACATCTAGGCTCCTATACCAAAATTTCAAAATCCTCTGCCAACTTTGACCTCTCACATTTTCTTTTATGTTTAGGTCCCATATCAAAGAATTTTACTTTTAACAAAAACTGCTATGGAAAAACAAATATGTTTCACAAAGTTTTTTATTTCATAATAAATTTCAATGCGTGTTTCGTAAATATTTTTAAAAAATGTAAAATTTTACTGATAACGGAAGTCTTGTGACAACTTTTGTTTGGGCCATTTGTAATCACTTTGCAATTACCTCTGGTCGTTAGTGTTTGATTTTCCAAGGAATTCTAAATAATTGTTTTTCATTTGATGCCAGTTTTTTGGCGATCACTTTATTTATTACTTGTTTATAATAATTGTCTTACGTAGTGCACACTGTAGTTTGCGAATTTAAATTCGGCGCCGAGATGGCCTCGCGCCGAGTTGGCTGGCGCCGAGATGGCCTCGCGCCGAGTTGGCTGGCGCCGAGCTGGCCCCGCGCCGAGATGGCGGCGCCGAAGTGGATGCGCCGAGATAGCGGCGCCGAGTTGTCCTAGACCCCGTTAATTAGTGGTGCTAGCGTTAACTTAGCACCCCCGAAAAGACCAGTAAAAATATCCGAAACTGCAATGGCGGTAGCGTAATAATTTGTGGCGCTAGGTTACGCTAGATATAAAGAATCAAGCGCTTGATTTGGAGATCATTTGGAATAGTTGGTGGTGCTATGTTAACCGACCCATAAACCCCCCTGTCTTTACACACTTTCCCTTATATCTTAACAAACCATTTGACGTCACGATGTTGTCCATCGTTTAATTTTGGAAATTAACGCAATCGTTGCCTGTCCATTGCCAATGCTGTGCGACACATACATATTTGTGGCCAAAGGGATGTTCCAATTCGATTATTCGCAATTCATTTATAGATTGTGATCTGTGAACATTATTTGAATGAGACAGTTTTATGGGGTGATTCCTTCGCCCACCTTTCGCCAACAATATTTATAAAAGGAAAATGATAACAATCTTTGAGTTGAGCTTATCATTGTGTAGTCAAATTAAAGAACAACTGCGTAACCTGAGAAACATTTTGTGATTTACTATTTTAGTAAAATAGGCATCATAGAAAATAAAGTAAATGCATCATTCAGAGAATACTCATTACATCAACTCATTTTGGTTGATGAACACCCATCCAGATAATAAGCATTTTTGTTTGCTACATGACAAAAATATGTGCCCCTTGGATTTAAATATACTTGCTTGCTTCTTCTTCTACCTTATAAAATATTATTATGGTTGTTATAACTTGTTGAAGATATTATAATTTAAAATAAATGACTTTAATCTCATATGGGTCGGGTCTCTACATCCTAGCAAATATTATCTTGATTTGTATAAATTATAGGAAATACATTTGCTATCAACTTAATTATCGAGGTATTTTTTTATAAATTAATTGTAAACGCTTTGTATTAATGGTGATTTCACTACTGAGATTGCTACAATAGTAGAAATTATTTAAGTAATGGGAAATTAATTCACATATGGCGATCCAACCTCACAATTCGCACAGCAATTATCTGTGATTGCTTAATTAAAGCGTTGACTGGATGATAACAATTGCAGTAAGCAAATATACGTCCCAAATAAAAAACACCAAGAGGACTTTTCTACCGGAAGTGCGCATGAAACCGCCGCCACGCTTGAAATTCACTAAATTCAATCGTTTAGGATCAACTTTCCTGACCTTCATGTTGCTTTTCCAATAGAAATTAGGGCTTAGCTCGAGCCCCAGCAAGTCCGAGGATGTCTGAACCTCTCCTTCTCCGCCTGCAGATACAAGCCGCTGAACGCCCTGTAGCTTGACAGCTGGATAAACGCCCCCAATTCAGCCATTTCCTCACACCTAGGGCTCCAACTGCTTCCCAAGAAGGTCGATGCCTACCTCTAGCTCACGGATTCTAATTGCACTGCTCGAACCTTGTAGACAATCTCGGAAAAACCAGCCAACACTCGATCCACAAATCAAACATGTTTATAAACTTATGCAGAGGTACTATGAATTACTGCAATCGATTACAGTGTACCCAAAGAATATGGAATTACTTTTTAAAATACACTGAATTGGGAAAAGGGTATGTATTCACGTATTAACAATCATTTATTGGTGAAGCCAAAATTAACACCACTTCACAGTTTGGCTTCGTTTTCCCAATTGCTTGTGTTCGATCTTACATTGTTTTACATTATATCCAAGCCTACCCTGATTACATTTTGTTCAAAGCAAGACTAAAGCTATTTTTACTACTGTTTTACAAATTGTTATCAGAGCCTATGCTATTTTATACAATTTACAAAAATTAAATTAGCACGGATTTCTGAAAGATTTTCTAAGATAATATTTGATATACTTGAAATATTATTAATTGCTATTATAATCATAAAAGCATAAAATGTGTTCATAGCAATACGCAGAGATAAATAAAAAACTCTACATAAAAGTACAATTAAAAATCTCGGAACAATGACTGCTAACGGGATAAATTAAATTTTAACTAATAACTGAAAACAATAAACGATTACGTTTCTAAATTAATTCGGTCGGGTGTACCACAAGACTCTCACTTAGAACCTACATCATTTAACGGTTATATTAATGAGTTAGCTTCTACTTTCAAATATGCATTTGATATATATGCCGATGACTTAAAATTATTCTTAAAAATATATTCTATCTATCGAGACGATTTAGCCTACGGAACTAATAAGTGGTGAAACACTGACAAATAGGGCTCATGGAACCACTTCGTGGTTAAAAACAGGTCACTGGCCTGTAATAAGTAGAATATTTTTTGCCAGTTGTGTTACTTTAGTTGTAGTTCCCTGGTTGGTAAAATATCGTTTTGGATTAAAATTATTTAAACGTGGCACAGGTATATCGTCGTAGGTGAGTTGCAATAGATTTATCAATTTTTGTAAAAAAACAAGAGTGTAAGCTCTAGCTGAAATTATTTTAGAAATTCTTGATGTAATCGATTCTACGTCAACATTTTTGCTGTATTGCATAATTTTAAAAAGTGTTCTGGAATAGTAGATATGCTATACCATTTTAATTTAAAACGACTCGACGGTTTTACTCAACTGTGCAATGTTCGGTGTTGCATCCAGTTTTTGGGTAGTCATGATGACTGGCGAAAATGTGAAGTAATTTATACAAGATGTTGCACTTTTTTCAGAACTCCCCTTTGCCTTACGGGAATTATGGTGTTATGGCTATTAGTAATATTATCAGATTGTAGCTTCAGTACGAGGGACGTTTCGTTAGTCGCTAGTTATAAAAAAATACTTAATTGTTTCTTTTTATAATTACTTCCCATTAGCCATAATACATTTGATCATTCTTTGAAACCACTTCTCGAAACATGGAGCAATGCGTTTTAAAATCTTTTGAAACAAAAAGAAATCGCTGGACGCAAAATTTGGACTGTATGGAGGCTGAGTATCCAACTTCAGATTAGTGTAAGAAATTTAAAGTTTTTGCTTTATCTATCTTCTATATATAAAAATCAATCCCCGTGTGTTAGTAACGCAAAGACTCGAGAACGACTTGATCGATTTGGATAATTTTGTTTTGTTTTGTTTGTCTTACTCCCGAGGTGGTTTAGCAAAAAAGAAAATTCGGAAAAATCCAAAGAGAAAGCCGGAAAATTAGAAAATATCGAAAGTGTGTTTTTCTATACACTATAGGACTTTCTATTTGCAGTCATACTTTTATGATTCTGTGCTTAATAGTTTGAAGGGTTTTCCCCATTATGTCATAATCCAACACAACGTTTGCCGGGTCAGCTAGTCATGATATAAAAAATTCCATGCAAATCAGATTTTCAACGATGACTACATAGTTTTCCTATGGTTACGTGTCGGTTGCCCTACTGATTATCATCGAAAAAGAGAGAAAACACAATACCTGCCATCAAAGGAAAACACAAGAAAGATTAGTTAGCAGACGCCAAAACACATGGCTAAAAACCCTACGAAGATGGTTCGAATACTCATCTGCAGGCACCTTTGGTGCTGCAGTTTACAAGACTACGATAGCCAGTTGGCGCATTAAGAAGAAGAGGATTTAATAAGCATTGACTATACTTTAGAATTTTACAAAAAGTGCGACCAGGAAATTACTAGAATTTTTAAATTATGGTAAAAAACTTACTTCTTACTGAGCCAATCGTCATATCTCCTAATCTAAAATTTTATAAGAACCAATTTTTCGGATTGGGTTGTAATTTTGGGTGCAAAAATGCGCTCATCTACCCACTCCCCTAATCACCTCCCAATCTGTCTAGCATTTTAACATACAAACATCAGACCATTTGAAATTCGTTTTTAAGTATTTTATTATTCTCAATCGTTTTCTACCATACATTGGTCTTAAATATATGTAATTCTTTGAAAAATTTAGTATTTCAGAGAAACAGTCGTGCATATACCAACAATAGCTCACATTTTTTTAGGACAATTTAAAAGTTTTATTACTTTTTTTTAATTCCCGTATTTTCCGCAACATTTTCGTTCATTTATGAAACATAAGCTTTCACGTTGGTGAGCTCTGTTAAAATTCATTTGGGATTAAATTCTGATTCAGAACTGTTTTTCACCTTATAAAAATATTTTACCCCCTCGTTTCTTATAGCTTCCTCTAAGTGTTTAAATTTTTTGCATATACAGACAGCCCCATCTTACGCTTCGAGGTTTAATCATCTCGCGGTTTAAGTCACGTATGGCCGAGCTGGCGTCAGCCAGGCAGAGTCTGAGGGACAAGTTGGAACTTGATTTGACACCTACGTGACGAAATGCTCGTATACCGTTGGAAAAGGTGATACAACATGTTGAAATATAGGGACTTGGTGTGTACATAGCTAAAGGCAACTTGCAGCTTTTTAGTTTCTGTACACAGTTTTGGAAGTGCATTTTTGATTTATGTTCTGGCACACATTGCAAGAATGGTGTTTTGAAGTTTACTGTTACAGTTGTAAGCCCTAATAATAACTAAGGGGTGAGCCAATTTTGAGGCATGGCGTTAAAGTATTTAATAAATATTTCCTTACAGATTTACTAGTTCGCTTTATCATTTTGATTAATCGGTTTGATTTATCAACCTGTATCAACTTTGATCGATCTTTTGGACGTCCTTCTGTGGTGTTATCCGTTTTTGTCTGCTTCGCGGAGTTTTCCAGTGAGTGCAGTCTTATTTATGCATGCATTGTGAGTGATTGCGGTGGGTTCTCAGGGTTGTTGAAAATCCCAGCTGTTGATCTACATCCAACTTGAAGCGCTGTATGTTGAAGATGTTAGTTTTTAAGGTTATGTGCTTAATTGACATATAAAGTCATTACTTAACGATTAACGTTTTATGAGCTGTAATTATATTAACCTCGTAATTAATCGAAAGTATTTGACCTTGGTTTAATAAGTAGTTGTAATAAGTTTGTAGTAAGTTATCAGAAATCGGTTTCATAGTAGAATTTTAATAATGATTGTGAACGAAACGGTTATTTGAGAATTCTCCAAAATTGACGAAAGTAGCATAAAAGACCTAAAACGTACCGATCACATCAATCAAGAAAAAAAAAGTTGCTATTATTATATCTTTGTAACCAATTTTCAGACATTTTCTCAAACCAGGCGATAAATGAACTTTTATCTCTAAAATTAAGCACGCGATAAAAACCAGAGACGAAATACCGGTACCCAGCCAGTCATATAGATACCCATACGTACATATGGGTCCCGAGTGGTGTAGCTTGAACAAGCGTCCACGTTCGATCAGCAGAGTTAAGCAACGCTGTCTCTGGTCAGAACTTGGATGGGAGTTCCACGGCTCTATCTCACGGCGCCTCGTGGTACGGCTATCACGGAAAAAAGTTGGTCCCGGCGGTCATACACCATCATGACAGTCGTTAGTGGGGTTGGAAGTCCTCATAACTGCACAGCGACGCCTATAATTGGCCTAACGGCTGTTGGCTGAGTGCAAATTAAATAAATAAATAAACAAGAAGTGCAACGACAAATTCATGAAATGTTAGAAAAAAATCACCAGACCATCTCCTATTTGCATAGTCTCAAAAAAAACATTGACGTATCGGGAAAATTTTGAAAAGTCGTGGACTATCGCAAAGTTAACTAAAAACCAATTGACAATAAATATCCCCTCCCTAATATTAACGATATTCTGGATAAATTAGGTAGAACTCAGTATTTTAGCACACTTGATTTAGCTAGTGGATTTCACCAGATAGAAATGAATGAATGTTCTATTGAAACGACTGCGTTTAACGTCGAAAATGGAGATTTTGAATATTTAAGGGTCCCATATGGATTAAAAAACGCTCCATAGACTTTTCAGAGCGTGATGGACAAAGTTTTAAAAGATTTACAAACTGAAATATTTATGGTTTATATGGGCGATATAATTATTTGTACCTACTACAAGTTTACAAGGACATGTTCAAAACCTATAATTAGTATTTTCAAAATTACGCGAAGCACAACTAAAAGTTCAGCTAGATAAATGCGAATTCTTACAGAAAGAAGTAGAATATTTAGGGCATGGCGTCACACCAGATGGCATCAAACTAAACAAAAGGAGAATAGAAGCTATCAGAAAATTTTCCATTCCACGTAGGTGCATAAAAAGAAATTAAATCGTTCCTTGGTTTGTTAGGTTATTATCGTAAATGTATACAGAATTTTGCTAAATTAACCAAGCTAATGACGCAATTTTTTAAGAAAGAGAGAAAAGTATAGAACACACCAAAGAATTTAGTTAATGTTTGAATACGTGTAAAAATATACTAACTTCTGAACCAGTATTAACCTGTACTGTCTCAAAATAATCATCCAATTTCTTATGCATCCAGAACGCTAAATCCAGCCGAAATAAATTACTCGCCTATTGAGAAAGAACTCCTTGCTATCGTATGGAGTTATAAATATTTCAGACCATACGATTTCGCGCGAAAATTCGTAATTCTAACAAATCATAAGCCATTACAATGGTTATTTTCGCTCAAAGAACCAAATTCACGTTTAATTAGGTGGCCTTCAGAATTAGAGGAGTTCGATTATACTATCAAATATAAAAATGGTAAAAACAACTAAGCAGAAGACGCCTTTTCGAGAAATTCACCAGATTTTGATTTTCACCCTTTAGAAACCTCTTCTATTGACAACAATCTAGGAGATATTGATCTAGTAATTCGAGAGGTACTAAACGAAAACGACCCAATTCCATATTTGGATAATGATAATATTTTCGAAATACTGGAATTATTAGTTGAGAATCATCCAAAATTTAATGTAATTTCTGATAGTAACAACAAAGCAAAACGACGGAACTGATCTAGAAACAGTACATACATATCAAGAAAACCCTATTTGTTATTTCTAAACACAAAGAAAATCGAAATTCTCCTCCAAATTTCCCAAATCAAAAAGTTGCATATTTGAAAACAAAATATCGAGATAAATAATTATCAAAATTTAAAAAGGCTAAAATACAAGAAGAAACTGGCATTAAGTTAATGACGGACAATACCATAACATATAATAAAATATTGCTAGAAATCCTAACATTAATTCTTTGTTACAGGAATCTAAGCGAAATAAGACTACTAACCTTATTCCTGGTCCTTCAAATAATACGAGGACGTAGTATAGACGAGGATATTAAAATTAAAAGAATTAACAACCATATACTTCCTATACAGCTAGACAATGCTACATTAGTTTATAGTAAGCACACATTTTTGCATTACTTAGATTTAAATGTGATCATTAATCAGTTAAATAACATAAATAAACAATTTTTATAGTTGGAGATAGTATAAGCAAAGTAAATATTACAAACCCTATATCCTATCACGGCTTAGCCGAAAACATGTTACTCATCGGAATATTTAATTCAGACAGCTCAACAGAAAATCTGCACTCTCATATTAGAAATAAAAGAGGCACAATTAGTGGCATATAAAAAATTATTGAGTGGATTTTTGGTAATTTTGATGCAGGCGATGATAAACGTTACGATCATGCTATTAATGTACTAGAATAAAATCAGAAATATTTTACACATGAAATAAATTTACAAATATCTTTATCCAAAAGACTAATTCATCACTACAATAAAACAATAATAATATTAAATAAAAAGCAAGAAAAACTTGGAAATGACTTAAAAACTTTCCAGGCAGCAGTTCAGAGTACTATTAACGACCTCAGTACTTACATTACTTTTCAAGGCACAATCTCCCAATTGAATTTGGACTGTCAAATTTTAATAACTTTCATATACAATATACGTACCTACTACCAGCTTTTGGGTAGCTTTTGTAAACTTTCAATTAGTTTTTGTTATACACGTCCTTATAAGAAGAATCGAAGTCTTGTACTTCTACCGTCCTTATCCAATCATCCAAACCCACCAAATTATTATTCCAAAATACCGATATTTGGCACTGAAAAACTCCAAGGCTTAGTTCGAAAAAGGGGAATGCCCGCTACTGGAAGAAACACTTTATTGCACCGAAAACTTCATTGTGGAAGATAACTGTACCCTTAGGCTTCTCGAAGGCAAACCAGCGAAAAACTGTCACACTCTCGAAATATTAATAGAAGAGTTTATCATCAAGCAAGTCTCCCAAGAAGAAATGTTAATAATTACTGCAAACTAAGAAAGGCTTTTTCTCTAAATTCAAATCAGACCAATATTGAGAAATAAAGTTTTCATCCCTAATAAAGGTTCTCAAATTGTGCGAAATCCAAGAGGACGGCAAGAAATTTATAAATCACGTTAAATTGCAACAAGGAAAACCACTCATTAGTGAAATCGCAAGACTAACACCAATCAAGCAGATCGACTAAACATTTAGAAAATAATGCAATAAATCATTGGAAAGTCCAAAGGAAGCCGAAAAGGAAAATCAAAATAAAGCTGAAGAAGTTATTTTTGCATCAAATAAGGAGGGAAGTGTTACATGCACCTGCTTATCAAGAACACGATGCCATGCTGATAAGGCACATCCCAGCGCATTGTTATCTCTTTGCCACATCCATTCTTTGCTAGTTCGTAACAGAGTTCCGACGGTTTTTGCTTTATAAGTACCTGTAATTACGAAATAAACTTTATTTTTAAAAAGCTGTTTTTCCGATTGAATCATTTAACTTGGACGTCAACATATTATATAGAACTTTTCTCTGCCACTAATCATGGTTTAACAGGTAACTATGTACAGTTGACGAGTAATTAACCTTTTTCGATGTTCGCTTAAGTCATAGAAGTTGGGTAAGTAAAATCAGTTTCTTCTACAATCATGCTTTAGAATTGTTGTGAGTGGCCATTTGTATTGACTTCAATTTTCAAAATATCGATTAACGACCTAGAAGAATTGAAACACAAATAGGAGCTAATTCCGAAGAATAGCTACCGAAAGAAGAGCCTGTCTGGGCATTCAAGACGGGAATGGAAATTTTAAACTTTAAAATTTTATTTCTATTTGCACATCTGTTAGTTTTTGGTTATGTTACATTTGAATTAATCTCTTTTAATATTTGATTTTGACGTTTTTTCGTTATTGAGATTGCATAACTGTGAGTTAATCAATCATGTGACGACGTACTTCTTTTTAGTGATAACGGGCACCTTTGAGTTAAAAACAAAATCGCAGTATTATTATTTATTTAAATTATATGGCCACACAAAAAAATACTCTTGCAGGGTTGACGTGGACTCGGAACAACTGGTTTGGGTCTCCTGGTATCCTGTAACAAATTAACGATGTAATATTCGATCAGATAAGGCGAGCGGTTGCTTCTATCAGTGAGCTAGGAGCGTCCTTTCAGGACCAGAAGTAACTTGTCAATCAGGGTTGGGATCTCGGCCACGCTCTCGTTAAAAACCACTTTAGTTTATTATGTGCAAACAATTTGCTGACATATCGGCCAAATTGTTTGGTTGTTGGCGGTTACGAACAACAGCTGTTTGGAGTGCCGGTATCGAGTTACCTACAGTTTCTGAACTGTGCTAATTGTTGCAAAATTTTGTGGTTCGTGAAAAATATAAAATTTGGTTAGTGCAATTAAAAATATTGGAACATTTAGTGGCAATGCGTCTGATTATTTTTAAATTAAAAACGCGTAGGTAAAATAAATACATAAATACATGATTAATTCATTCTGTACTCGTTTCGTCTTGAAAAAATCTGTATTAGCACAAGTTCGGATTAAAATGCCTGCCTAAGGTTTTAAAGGAGAGAAGTTATTTTTCTTCCCTATAAACAACATAGCCTATGCCCCATACCAGTATAATTATCAGTTACGGTTGTATGCACACAGAGCCGAGCCGTGCCTGGGGTGCAAAGCGTGCACAGCACCCGGGAGGCAAACTATTTGGGGCGGCAAAATGAAAAATGAAAGAAATTTAAGATAGGAATGCTTGTGCCTTGCGGCATTAGAAAATGCAACATTTTTTATCAAGTTATAGTCTTGTGTCTGGCTTTTTTTCGTATAAAGGTAACTTGATACAGAGAAACGGTTGCATTTTTAAGGCGGCAAGCACACTATAATAATTTATTACTTATAATTTATTTTTATTATAAACACGTCGCGTCGGTGCCGTTTGCTATTGTACACGGTGATTATACCGACACACGAGTTATCGCTCTGTCGCTATGGTGCAGCGTCATGAAACACGAAACTATATAGATCAGCGAAATCAGCTAGACTAAGCGGCCCTCTTTAGACACAAAAATAATGAGTAAATTGTGTATTTGTGCTTTGTTGCAACATGCTTCATGCTCATGCATGCCGCCGGCATATACGATAACAAACTTAAAAAGGGCAATTGGGGGTTAGTTTAGTTTGCGATTGAATGCTAGTAAGATTGTACTGAACTAAGCAGAAATAAAAAGGCTAAACGTTTCAAGCAAGAGCTAAATAATATAGTGCTTTTTAAAGTTGAAAGTTTTAAAACGTAAGTATTTTTCATTATTTTAAACATTTGAACTTTTCTGCTTATTTTTCTGTTTCGCTATCCTTAGAATTTATTTGTGCTTAATTCAGATGGCCGATGGCAGAAAGAGACTTTCCGGCTTTCAGTATCGAAAAAGAAAGTCCGAAAAAGACGAAATTAAAAAAGGACTGGCTGGCTCCTTAAAAAAATGTTTTGTTTCCACGGCGGCTGCAGCCGAACAACCATCAACAAGCCTGCAAGTGGAGGAACAGCTTGATTCGAACAAGGACACGCATATGGAAAATCCAGAAATAGGGCAAGAAAATAATAAATCCGAGGCGGATGCACAGGACACACCGGATTCACCACCACCAACCGAGGTTGCTGCTGAGGACGCTGGGATGGAAATATTGAAAGATCCTGCTCTTTGGCCGCAAGTTTTAACAGATAACATTAAAATGTCTATTCTTGAATTGGGGCCATTACAATTGAAAAATATTGCATTTCCATTAGACGATTCAAACAGATCTTTTTCAACTACTTATTATGACAAAAAATTAAGCAATAATGAAAAAGTTCCTAGAACATGGTTAGTTTATTCTAAGTCAAATAATTCTGTATTTTGTTTTTGTTGCAAATTATTTAAAGTTACTGATAATGTTTTTAACGATGATAAAGGTTATACTGACTGGCGACACTTATCTCAAAATTTAGACAGGCACGAAAAAAGTAAGGGGCATTTTGAGAGTGTTAAGAAATGGGTCGAGCTAAAAAAATCGATTGAAAAAGGGACAACTGTTGACTCAGTCAACCAAAATTTAATTAAGTTGGAAAAAAAACGATGGACGTCAATTATTGAAAGAATCATTTGTGTCATACAGTATTTAGCTGGACAAAATGCAGCTTTTAGAGGAAGTAATCAAAAACTTTTCGAAAAAGGCAATGGTAATTTTTTGAAGCTAATTGAATCAATTGCAAAATTCGATAATATAATGGCGGAACATATTGGCAGAATTCAAAAAGATACCAATAATATGCCACATTATTTAGGTGATAAAATCCAAAATGAATTAATTTGTCTAATAGGTGAAAAAGTCAAGCAAAATATAATCGAAACTTTAAAATTGTGTAAATATTATTCAATTATATTAGATTGTACACCTGATGTGAGTCACGAAGAACAAATAACTGTAGTTGTCAGGTTCGTTTTCATTAATGATATTTCAAAGGGTATAGAAATTAGAGAGCATTTTTTAGGGTTCTGCCCAGTTACAGATACAACTGGTGAAGGACTAACGGCCTTTTTATTGAATTATTTAAAAGAATTAAATATTGATATTAAGGATATGCGAGGGCAGGGATATGACAACGGTGCCAACATGAAAGGCAAACATAATGGGCTGCAAAAAAGAATCCTTGATATAAATCCTAGAGCCTTTTTTGTCCCTTGTGCAGCTCATAGTCTTAATTTAGTTGTCAATGATGCTGCGAAAAGTTCGCTTGAAGTAACAAATTTCTTTGCTATTATTCAAGAAATATATGTTTTTTTTCAGCCTCCACCTACCGTTGGCATATTCTCATGAAAGAACTTCCTACCATAACTGTAAAACCTTTATCTGATACACGGTGGGAGAGTAGAATCGATGCCATTAAAACCCTTAGATTTAATTTAGAAAAAATTTATGATGCTCTCTTTTCCCTTTATAATGATACATCAAGAGACAATGACACAAAAAACCTTGCAAAGTCACTAATTAATAAAATAAAATCATATAAATTTGTGTGTTCTCTAGTAATTTGGTACAATATTTTATCAAAAATAAACACTGTAAGCAAAATCATGCAAAAATCTAATATTATTTTACCAGAAACTGTAAAAATGTTGACAGAAATTCAAATTTTTTTCATTGAAATACGATCTGAAGGTAGTTTTACAGCTATGCTTAATGAGGCAAAAAAAATTGCTGAAGATATAGACTGCGAAAGTGTTTTTTCAGCTGTAGGCTTGGTTAGACCGAGAAAAGCAAAGGTTTTTTTTTATTATGAACATAGAGATGAATCAATCGAATCACCAGAGTTGAATTTCAAAGTCAATTTTTATTTTTATATTCTTGATATAGTAATATCAAAATTAAATGACAGATTTGAACAGTTAAACGAGTGCAACTCCTATTTTGGCTTTTTAAATAATTTAGGCTCTTTATCTATAGATAAAGAAGAATTAATGAAATGTTGTATGGATTTACAAATTAAATTAACCGATTCATCTACAAAACAAATGGATGTTAATGCAATTGATTTGTGCAATGAAATTGAAATATTGTCCATTTATAATAAAAGCAATACGACTTCGGCCAAGGAAACTTTAGAATACCTTGTGGCTAATGATTTAATTAGCACTTTCCCGAATTTATCTGTAGCCCTACGAATTTTTTTAACGATGCCTGTCACTGTGGCTCATGGTGAGAGATCGTTTTCAAAATTAAAAATAATTAAAAACTATTTGAGATCTACTATGAGCCAGAACAGACTTACAAATTTGGCTGTAATAAGCATCGAGGAAGAGATCTGCCAGGCGTTAGATATGACGGATTTAATACGAGAATTTGCAATTAAAAAAGCAAGAAAAGTCGCTTTTGATATTTAAATTTAGAATTTATGTAGTTTTTAGTTCATGTTTATAACTTCTAAGTTACTAATAATAAATAATTTAAGCAATACTTTGTTTTATAACTATTAAAGCATTATGTTAGTTGTTTTAAATATTTAATTTTTTAATTTATACAAATAATAAAGTTTATAATAACCTTTATATATTTTTATTTTTTAAAACAAGTTACAGTTATCAAGGCAACGCAGAATTTTAAAATTAACACTATTTACGTCTAAGGAGCTATACGCTATAGGGGCGGCAAACTATATCTTGCACCCGGGCGGCAGATACCCTTGGCTCGGCCCTGTATGCACATATATTGATGTTAATATGGGCTCGTCATAATTTGTATGTTAAAAGTTGGTTTTTTATAGGCTTTCAGCTTGTTGCTATCTTTGAATAATACCCGGTAAATAATACAATTTTAAAAGTTTAATACATGTAACTGACCTTATTAAAGCCGATTTAAGAGTGTTAGATAAATGTCACTATCTATTAACAAGTAACACACCATTTCATATAGCTTAATGCTATATAATTTGCACCTCACTGCTTATAGTAGAAGAACCTCGTAACATTTAAAATAAATATTAAATTGTGTAAGTCTTATAGAAATCTTAAATGTCAACGATATCAACTGAATTGTTATCATAATCTTCTTCAAGCGCCGGTTTGTTCCAGACGTAGGCTATCATATTGGTTAATCTAACTTTGTTTACAGGTGCACGGAAGAGTTCTGTGATTGTCGTGAAAAAACAGGTTTTCTTTCATATTAGTTTCCCTTATAATATGCACTGTAGAAAGATTACGTACACAATATAGTCCACTTATAATGGATTTGGTTGTAATGGATCGACTATCAAAGACCCGACTAAAGTCATTTAAACCTATGTAAATAGAATCAGTGGTAGCCTGGCTTGTAATGGACTACAAATTATTGTTACGTTTTACGTTTTCGGGCTTATTCTAAATTATACGCCGCTTCTGTTTTAAGCATTTATTTACAACGATTTATCTTAATCTATTTACACAATACAAGAACTATTAAGGTGGGACACACATTATTTATAAACTAACAGGACTATTTCTAACAACAGATGTATTTTATTTTTTTACACGCGATTTCAACATTAATGATTTATATGGCTATATTTATTTGTTATACACGCGTTATTTATCTCGCTAGATTTATGTACACACGGGTTTATTTATATGGCAGCTTCTTTCAAGCTGGAGTCGGCACTCGGACTTCCACTTCGACTTCGACTGACTGTCTTATTTAATTTTCGCGTATTTATATATGCGCCGGGTGAGTCATTCCGGAAGCGTCGAGACCTTGCTCGATCCTTCCCGCAACGCTGACGTGTTCGCGCGCATGAGTCACCAAGGTCGTTTCTCGAAGGGTGTGACTCATCCGTCCGCACGTGAACCGGTTCAAGGTCGTGACACTGCCCCCGCCTTAGGTCGTTCTCGAATGCTCGGGACGCTGAGTCATATGTCATTATTAGTATTATTTGTTTATGTCTAGACCGAAAATAAAAGTCCATTATTATATGTTTGGAATGGCCTGATCCCAAGGTCGTTACATTATATTACATTATATTCGAACCGAATTCTGTTGATGGTTAAGAATATTTTGCAGATACCTTCAAATCTTTTCAAACTTTACACGAATACTTACAACAAGGGATGATGCATGTACATTTTCATTAATTAAACAATATACAAATTGTTTTAACCTTGTTGTTCTGTACGGATTCACTGTACGGTTGTACTGTTGGGGTCAATGGTACACACTGGACAACGCCAAGCCAAGGTTTGCAGTTCTGTGAAGTAGGTTTTAGTATGGTCATGTGCATTTGTTTGGAGTGTATATAACAGGTGTGAACAAGTCTAACAAGTAATTACAATGTCGACTAGTAGTAAAATTGCTAAAAAAATTTATAATTTAGTTGTCAGAAAGTTGGAAGAAAATTTCAATCGGTGGTACTTCACATTAGTGGTGCTATATGCAACTCCTTTCAAAGAAGGTTTTTAATTGTGTAGGCATCTAACCTCGTAAAAGGTAATAACCTCATCACCTGTTTGGACTTTCACACCACTGAGAAGGTTTTCTAACTCTAATGGTCTCTCCGAGGAAGGCAAAAGGACTATTTGGGAGATGAGGAAAAAAGCCCCACTTGTTATCCTGGAGGAAATAAAGGAGTTCTGTCGCTTTCTTCCCTTGGAGGGCGTTGATGGCTTCACATTTTCGGCGAAGAGTGTTAAATAAAACTGTGCGTTAATGGTTTTGGGCTGTAGGGAAAATGCAGGAAACATATAGACCATGAGTCATTGTTAGAGGTAACAAACAGAAGTCTCGCCCTTCGTGAAAAATTTTCGCCCAACTAATTACCCTTGCTTAGGAGCACATTTGTTTCAGAACTGTATTTTAAGCCTAAGACGAATTTCAGCGGGAAACAACATTTTCATTCACCAAAAGCTTGATCATTATGCGCAACGATAGATGGGACTTCTCTCTCCCACATCCTAATTATGATTGACTCCTACAATGTGGTGGGATAGGTGGTACCGGTAAGATAGAACCTAACATAGCATGTATGTTGTTTTTTGAGTTTCTGAGAACAATATTCCGGTTGATATTTGAATCACCGTCGTATTTAGAGATATTTCTAGAGCTACTAAAGGTTAAATAATGCAAATCCACACATCTAGCTTCTCAGACCATTGCAACAAATTTAATTCTGAAAAGGTTATTGTTCTGTTTAAGAAAGGCAGATAGAGAAAGTTTATGTATGAATCGTGCAAACGATTCATCTGGATAGCATATTATACGTTCAAAACGCAGTGTTCTGCCATGAGTTGACATCGTAGATTAAAGTATTATTGAATTAAATACACAACCTTTAGTAGAATGTACAATTATATAGAGTGTGCCCCAGATCGAGTGGGATTGCATGGGTATCTTTCTTATCATTGAAGATAGAGATTTAGTTAAATAGGCAATGTTTTGCAGTTTAATATGCTGATTTAAAATCTGCTTGAAAAAGTTCAAAATGTCAAACCCGTCAAGAGCTATTTATAAAAAACTAAAAACTGTCACTTTCTTGTATGTCAAATATCTTCGTAAGTATAAGAGATAAGAAAAAAAGTTACTGTTTTCGATCAGACCAATTTAAAATTGGTGTCGAACAAAAATTGAAGATGGCTGCTTTTGAGGTACTCGTATCAACTTTTTATATAAATCGACGCCATATTGGATTTTTAGGTTACTGAATAGAATTTTTTATTCTTTTTTGAACGATGTAAGATAACGCATAATTGAATAAAAAATACCGGTAAAATTAATTGTTTGTACATTTTAATCAAGTAGGCTTACATGGTACCATTGATTAATTACACAGTGTAATTAATCAATGATGGTACCAAACAAAATTAGGTGAAATTTATTACTAATCTATCTATACCGGGTGACAATGAAACTACTACCCACGGCGGCATTTCGAAACGGCTTGAGATAGAAATATGCAATTCGGTATGTATGATAGGGTTGAAAATACTTGTCAAAATTTAATTGTGTTTAAAAACCATAGCAACCTCTGCCCTGGCCTACTAGGTTTTTCCGTAAAATACAAACAAATAGGAATTACGGCATATTTTTAAGCGGCTCTATTTCAAAAACTATTAATTTTAGATATGGGGTATGTTAGACAAAAGTTATTTAGAATTGTTCAGAGAGTCATAAAAACAGAAAATATATAGGGTGTCCCGTTTAAAATAACAAAGTCATTTTCGGTGAAACCGGAAACGACATTCAATTGTTTTTATGTTACAATTAGTGATGGGTGTAATTGGAATGAAAAATAACCGGTTATCCGGTTATTGAAATAACCTATGTAACTCGGTTTTCGTTCCAAGTATTCGAATGAAAAATAACCTCATGCTGATATGTACTACGCTTTGAATATAAAACCTCTTTTCAAAGGTACTACGTGCCATATCTCAGCGACCTACGCAGTGCTCAAAATTCTGTAAATATAAATACGTCATAACTCATAAACAAAGCAGGTTGTACTAAAAACACCATTTGGTTATCGCGTACCTACCTCCTATCATAAAAAATATCAAATTATCAAATTCCGGGGACCTGAAACCTGAACGCCTAAAAACTGCAAACGCATCAAGCTATAAAACAATTTTTTATTTGCTTACATCTTCAAAGGTTCAAAACAAGATGCGGCGACTTTAACCCGCCCGATCGATAAAGATAAACGTTTTACCGCTGTTTTTATAGCGATAGCAAGCAGTCTCGCATATTTATTTCTTTCTACACTTCTTAATAAATACCTCTTAATTTCCAATACATAACACATAATGTACAGTCGGCGCCTTAGAAATCGGGCACTACACACTATTATGATATATTTTGCATGTATTTTTTAAGTGTATAAACTGGGTTTTTACAGTTATTAAGGTTTTAATTGTTACGTCAGATTGTTTATTGTTTGTCAATTATGAAATGCCATCTCACATTAATGAAGTAACCCGAGCAAGAATACTCCAAAGACTAGAAGAACATATTACGTGTCCCGATTTCTAAGGCGCCGACCGTACATATTATGTTTTGGTTCCTCTGCTATCTGCAAGTTACGATCGATGCAGATGACGGTGAACCGCCAACCGGCAAACCGGCTGACTTAATCGAAACGAATCGAGAACCAAAATGTATTCGAATGATTATTCAAATAATCATTCGGTTATTAATATCATTCGAATGCAAATAATTCGGTTATGAAAATTGTCCGGTTATGCCCATCAAGAGGTTACAATAGTTCACAATTTTCAACCCTATCGACATACCGAATTGAATATTTCTATGTCAAGCCGTTTAGAAATGCCGCCATGGGTAGTAGTTTCATTGTCACCCGGTATATTTAAAAACGTGAAGCGTTTTCTTTCGACATCTGTTTTGAGACTTCCACTGGGCCGATTTCGATAGTTCTTTTTTTTTTAATGAAAGCCGTTACCGTGTAGATCCAAAAATCCTAAATTGAAAATAAATTGATACTTGTTATGTCCTCGTGGTTAAGGCTAATTAAAGATGTTGTAGTGGAAATATATGTTTACTAAATAAATATAACTTAGACAGATATCATACAAATACAAGTTACTGTTAACAAGAGCACAACTCGAATGCACTAAAACTAACCCAAAACTCTCGTCCGGGTACACAGCGTTGCCAAACCTCTGCTACACCACAATATTTTTTTAGAGAAAAACCATCATATTGTAGCTCTCAAGTGGTTGCAGCCGGCATGCAGTAGCAGTAAACCAAGTATATTCTCGAAGTCAGCCTGCGGCGTTCTGCAGATTGTTGCAATGAACTCCTGTAATTACTAAATGATTATTTGAAATCAACGGTCTGTTGATTCGTGAGACAAACGTAAAAATAAATGTAAAATGACAGTTAAAAAAATCGGTATTGCTCAGATGCTATAAGGTGTTTTTCTGCTTATTATAATTATGTGGATGTGCTTATTTACACACGTTAATTGCTTTCTCTGTTGGTACAAGCATACGTATATTGTTAAAACGTCTTTCGATGTTATCCGACACCTGTTTTTCATACTCTTCCATCCTCACAGTTTCTTTCATTTAAGTTGCATTCAGTCATCGCTTTTGTAATCTATAGAAGTGCTTTTAGCCTCTATTCGACGAGATTGACTTCTACTTTACAGATCGTTACATAATAGAATCTGGGGAAGGTAAGAAGTTGTAATTCGCCATATTAGTTCTTTTTACAAGTAGGGTCAAACCATTTTCAGGGCTTTTCGAAATTCATTCCTCCAAAGGAGCTAAATGTTGTAGACCTGTTTTTGTAAAGATCTACAACGAGGAAACTACTACAGGTGAGAAGCTGAAATTCGACATATTAGTTCGTTTTACAAATCAGATCAAGTAATGTCAAGGTTTTGCAGAATTCATCCCCGAAAGGGATTAAATGGGACAAATATGTTTTTCGAAATATCGCTCCAAGGAAACTACTACAAGTATAGAAAGTTAAAATTGAGCATATTAGAAAATTTTTCAAATCGGGTCAAATCAGTTTTAGGGTTTTGGAGAATTTATTTCCGAAAGGGGTTAAATGAAACAAATCTGTTTGTCAAAATATCGCCACGGGAAAACTACTACAGGCAGTGAGCTGAAATTCGGCATTTTAGATCGTTTTACTAATCGGAAATCATTTTTAGAGTTTTTAGAAATACATCCCCTCAAACTGGTTAAATAGACCAGAAGTGTTCTTATAAAAATAGCCAAAAAGTAATTATTACAGGCAGGAAATTGAAATTCGGCATATTAAATCGTTTTAAAAATGAGGTCAAATCAATTTCAGGATTTTCGCAATTAACTCCCGAAAGGATTAAATGGGGTAGATGTGTTTTTCTAAAGATCGCCATAATACGGTAACTGCTGAAAGTAGAAAGTTGATTCGGCACAGTCGTTTCTTTTACACATCGAGTCAAGCCAGTTCGTTTTACATATCGAGTCAAGCCATTTTCAGAGTTTTTCAAAATGTATCCTCTCAAAGGGATTAAATGGGGTAGATGTGTTTTTCTAAAGATCGTCACGAGATAGATACAGGTAGGAAGTTGAAATTCGGCATATTAGTTCGTTTTACAAATCATGTCAAACCATTTTCAGGGTTTTGCAGAATGCATCTCCTCAAAAGAGTTAAATGAGATAGATCTGCTTTTTAAAGCGAACTACTAAAGATAGGAAGTTGAAATTTTGCATATTAGATCGTCTTACAAATAGACCAAATCATTTCCAGGGATTTTTGGAATTCACCCTCAAAGGGTGCTACGGTGTAAATCATCTATTAGCGGTTGATACTGTGTGAACAAACCTTTAGTGCCGATATTCAGTTCGCGCCCATCGAAATTTGTTAGGTTGGCGATTATTTTTTTTTTTGGTGCTGCTCGGATTTTGCAAATTCATAGCACTTCGGCCTTCTTCTCATTTTTACAGCGAAGCTAGCAGCTTGCACGGTTTTTCGCATTCTATAATCCGATGGGGAGTTAGTCTGCTTTTGATTCTTTGTGTGCCCCATGCCGTTTGGAGGAGTTTTGGTGTTCAAGCGAATATTTGGTCATTTAAGTCCTCGCCGATTGGCTTCTAA
Organism: Agriotes lineatus; assembly: GCA_940337035.1. Lineage (NCBI taxonomy): Eukaryota > Metazoa > Arthropoda > Insecta > Coleoptera > Elateridae > Agriotes > Agriotes lineatus. The sequence goes on along the minus strand of CALNHX010000638.1, from coordinate 57,172 downwards.
AAAAATCCTGCACATGGTCCATATTCTTGGGGCGAGTTAATTTCGAGTTTTGTCCGCTCTCGCGTGAAGCGCAACAAAATTATATCTCTCTTGCCTGAATATGAAAAGCAATATTTGAGTGTAAATACAATTGTATCCATCACATAATGACAATATTTTGTAATTTTCTATGAAATTAATGGATTCGTAAAATTTCAGTGGAGTATATCCACATTGCTTAACACTAAAAATAGGATCAATAGAAATTCTTTTGAAAAGTTTAAAGGTGTCTACTGGTTTAATAGACGAGATAAGATTAATGGTACGCAATTTATTTATAACTGCTTAGATTTGGTATTAAATGGACAAGCTACAAGCCAGGCAGAAGAGTATTATCACTGTGTATAGACCAACATATTCTAATACTGCACTACCTTTTTGCCTTCGGAAAATAAATTGTCCTGTATTCTTATCATTTGCAATAACAATTAATAAATCACAAGAACAAACTATGGATACAGTGGAATATATCGTATTTGCCACAACCAGTATTTAGCCATGGTCAAGTATATGTAGCAATATCACGTGTGAGTAGTTTTAAAAACTTAAAAATTTAAATTTTACCTAATGGATTCTGCTACACGTTACAAAGAAGTTTTCTAACTTGCAAAATATTTTGCAACGGGTCCACTAGTTTATACTAATGTTCGATGGCCAGCCAGATCACCTGATCTAACGCCTCTTGACTTTTTTTAGTGGGGTACGTTAAATAATAAAGTATATGAAAGTAATTACAGCTACAATAATGTTCAGGAACTGCGCAAGGCAGTGCTAGAAGCATGTGCTAGTATTAATCGAAATACGTTTCGTAAAGTAACCCGAAGTGTCGTCAACGGTGTCAACTATGTTTAGCTAACAATGGCCAGCATTTTGAACATTTCATGAGATTATCAGGATTAAGTTTTGCTATTTAAATAAAGTTTGTTTGTTTTTGTTTGGATCAATGTAAGCCTACTGATAAAAATATAAGAACAATTATTTTTACTGGTATTTTTTATTCAGTCATATGTTATTTTATATCGTTGAAAAGAAAATAAAAGATTGTGTTCAGTAACCTAAAAATCCATTATGGCGCCCATTTAACTGAAGGAAGTTGATATGAGTACCTCAAAAGCAGCCGTCTTGAATTTTTGTTCGACGCCAATTTTAAATTGGTTTCATCGAAAACAGCGACTTTCATATGAAACTTTTTTTCGTATCTCTTATATTTAGGAAGATATTTGACATACAAGAAAATGACAGTTTTTAGTTTTTTTAATAACTTCTGACGGGTTCGACATTTTGAAGTTTTTCAAAAATATTTTAAATATGCATATAGAACCACAAAACATTGCTCATTTAACCAAATCTCCATCTTCAATCATAAGAAAGTTACCCATGCAATCCCACTCGATCTGGGACACACTGTAGATAACTCTCAATATCAACCAGCAGAGTTAAATACAAACAGATATTTTACTTAGTCAGTGTTGGGATGGAGCTTCACGCCTCAGTCATGTGGAAAAGACGAAAGTTCAAGCAATAAGATATAAGATATACCTCTATAGGATATACCATATGACCACTGTTGTATGCACTGTTTGCATTTCATTATGTTAAAGCTAGAAATGAAGTTCCTGCTGAAACAGCTGAAAACAGCAATAAAAAATGTCCTTTTCTACGTTAATGTTTTGTTTACGGGCTTCGACAATGGAAACGAGTGCTTAATCGATGTCATTAAATTATGTATCCGCCTGCAAGTTCTACTGGAATTAGGGTAAAGCTTAATAAAATTGGTATCGAACTGGCCGTGATATTTTTAGGTAAACTGCTGCTTTAAAAGGTAAAATTTTGAGAACCCCTGTGGTTGGTGCAAGGGACAGTGGCGCGCGATAAGATCAAAATCAGTGGACAGTAAGAACAAGGGGTTTTAAGCACGAACGGACAAACAACCCAAAACAGTTTATTGTTGCATTGTAATGCAATAATGCGGTTACCCTTGCAAGCGAATCAGTGTTTGAGTCTGTTTAATTGAGTTATTCATTGACAAGGGCCTTCGAATCCCACTGTGATGCTGATTTTCACATCAGATCTGGTGGTCGCTTTTTCAAGTGCTTCGATATTGTGTATCACATAAGTGAGTCTATTATAAAGGAAATACACATGCGTAGTCCAGGTTTGTGTTATTATTATTCACTCTTTAATCAAGTATGAGCAACAAAAAGCATTTTTACCAATTTTACTATGAAATGAAATCGTAATGTCGTATATATTATAATACAAGAAAACCATTTTTCAATCCCTATTCCTTTTTTAAGCACAAAACAACTTGTTTCATATTTTTTTAAAACTTTTGCAATCACTTTAATGCTGTTGCATTACATAGTGTTACGATTTTTCTTGTAGCTCTAGCAGATTATCAATAGAGGTTTTAAATAAATTTAGAGATGTGCTTATAATTCTAATTGAATGCAAAAAGGGCGTCTACGGAGAAGTGGGTGGATGAAATCGAAGAGCGGCTGGAGTAAATTGGATATGAAAGGATTTGTACAGCTGTCGCTGTCTTCCTTCTTTCAACAATTTTGTCCAAATATCTTTATCTTCCTATTTTCCTTCTTCCAATCCTCTTCTTTCCATCGCTTCATCCACTTCGTCTCTAAATGATCTTCGGGGTCAAACTACTCTTTCTCTTTCATATGGGACTCCAGTCTGTTATTTTCTTTATCCATCGATATTTGTTTGCTCTTCTAACGTGTCTGTACCATATTAACCTTTGTTCTTCTATGTAGTTGTAAGTATCTTTCTCGATTCCCATTCTGGTTTTAATTTTTTCATTCCTGATACTAGATCTTCTTATAATCAGATAACATCTTCTCCAGTACTCCATTTCCGTCGTCATTATTTTGTTTCTGTTTTTCTTATTTATGACCCAGTTTTCAGCACCATAGGTCATTATATTGCTCACAATCGTGTTATAAATCATTTGTTTTGTATTTTTAGTGATATATGTGTTCCACAACAGGGTCAGATGTTGATTTTTAATACAAGACCTTGTTTGTCTCAATCTATTGTTTATTTCGTCTTCCGTTGTTTCTTTTTTGGGATAATAAATCCTAAGTATTTAATTTTTTTCCCTTGATTTTAAAATCTTCATCTATTTTTAAATCTTTAACTTCTTCCTCTGTAATCGCTAAATATTCTGTCTTCTCAAAATGTATTTCCATGCCTGCCTTAGTATAAGTCTTCTTGTATTTTAGTTATAAACTTATATATCTCTTACCGGTGTATTCGCAGTAGCCTATGCGCAGTAGACTATTTTTCTTTTGCTTCTTCTTCTTCATTTTATACAAGATCTGCTTTGTGTGTAAGTGTAGTAGGTGGCTAGCTTTGCCCGTCGAAAGCCAGGAGGTCAACGACTACCATAGGTGTTAGCACAGTAGTCGGATAGCGTACGATAGTTTAAATCCCTGTGTAGTCAAGGGGATTCGATCCCAGTTCGACCGCCTGAGGGCCAAGCATATTGCTAGCGTGGCCATCTGCTCTCATTTTTTTCTTTTAATAGAACAATAGAAAAACTCGCAATCTTAAGCTCGGCGGTCTGACGTTCTGCCACTACGCCACCCTGACGGGATAAATATGCGACCGATTGACATCTATTTTTTCTCAAGGACTGTCTTTCTAGTAATTCCGGAAACACTGCAGTTTAAAAGGTCTGAATACAAACCGAAGAAGAAACGTGTCCGCTTTTGCCAATAAGTTTTTCGGTTTTTTGCATCAATAATATGGGGAAGAAGTTATCTTGATAGGTCATATTATTTTCGAGTCTTCATGTTTCCACCCATCTGGCGTTACATACTCGACTTTTAGTAATTTTCTTTAACCTTAAAGCGCTTGCTCATAAAAGTTGTTACACCTTTCGTATAACTTTGAATTATTGATCGCGATTGAGAGATTGTGACAAAAATTGTAAATCTTGTATAAACTGGTCGAGGTCGACAGAAATACTTTGGTACTTCTAATATTTCTAGTAGAATCATAAAAATAAGATTAATACCTAAAAGGATTAAGAGCAAGCTAATTATTTTATGAGTCACGATTTTTTTTACTTTATACAAAATACGACTTTATACAAAATACGAAGAAAAGCTATATTAATATTAAACAAGTTGCTAAAGGCAAAACTCTGGACATATGTAGAGTAAATCCTATTTCAGCAAAAGTAAATTGTAGAAAACGTTCAATTTTCAATTTCTACTGTTCAGTTCGTCATATTTCTGACTTATTCCACTATAAACTTGGTAGTAATCGCTAAGATGAAAAAATACAACGTTTAAGAGGCTGCGAGCAAACTTTTTTGTCCGTGTCTGTAAAAACTTAGGGAGCTAGTCAAACACGTGTAATAAGCAGGCCCAACACGTTTTTTCAGGGCCTCACCGCCTTCAATATAAAAACCAGGATTAAATTGGCCGAACGGAGGCTGTGATATTACGCCTTTTATTCTCCGGCTGGCGCAATCTCTGAACGACCTCATCCTTATTCTGCAATCTGGAGTTTGGACTGGCCAACATAAAATATTACCTTTCCTTTGAATTCTGGAATGAAATAAATGTAGGTTCCTTATCACAGTCGCATTTAGTGTAAATAATTTTGGTATAGGGGTGTTCCAATAAGAACGCAATTCTTAATTTTAAAAGAAACGTGAGTTTTTTTTTTGAGGGATTGCTGATATTTTTATTGAATTTTAAAGTAGACATATGCCGATTAATTATGGAATAAAATATCCTTCAAATGGCCCTCGCGACTCTGGACGCAGACCGTTGATCTTTTGATGAAATTATATATGACGTTCTCTTAGAGTTACGGCACTATCTCATTAATTACGCGTTGGATATCGGCATTGAGCTCAGAAATTGTTCGAGGGCTATTCGCATCGACCTGAGATTTTAAGAAACCCCAAAGAAAAAAGTCTCACTGCGCCAAATCGCACGATCTCGGTGGCCAACTCCCCTTGGCGTTTCAGAAGAGAATGCGGTCCAAAAATCGTTTTCCCAAAATAGTATATTAAAGTATGAGTGGATAACAAGGTCTTTAAAACACGCGCGAGTTTTCGAGCACGACGGCGTAGCCAGAGTGTTCGAAATAGAGCAAGTGTTTTAAAGACCAGTTATCCACGAATAACTTACGCTAGTTTTTATTATACCTGCAATACTGGAAATAAATTACGCACTAAAAACTTAGAAATAATTTTTGTCGTGATAAATCGAGAGGGCATAATAATATTGCTACTATAGTTACGAGAATTGTTTACATTTTTGTCGCGTCCACGTCCGTTGTTGCATTCAGTCGTTTCCTTGACAACCTTTAAAGCTCGATGAGCTTTAATCGCCTGTTTTCGTACGCTCAGGCGTGCTTTAAACGACGATTCTGATGCAGGTATAATAAAAAATCAATTATTTCACGCGCAGTGTGGCAGGTTGCGTCGTCTTGCTGAAACTACACGTCTTCCGGGTCTATACCACGGAACATAGCTAACGAACTAGCCATGATCCGTGTCCATACCTTCCACTTGAGGCCACAAGAACTCCATTATCACGTGTAGTGACGTTCGCAGATGTTGAGCAACACTCACATTCACAGTCACAATGTTTTCTAGAGACCGACCGGAACGACAATGTACATGAGATTTACTGTCCATAGCTGATCCAATTTTCACCAATTTCTTAATCAATCTTTGAAAAGTGAGATTTGGTGCACTTTCACGAGTGACACTTCCACGAACTTTGCGAACGGTTTCAGCGTAACTTTTCCCATTTTGGTAATTGGGTTTCACGATCATAAGGCGTTGTTCTTTCGTGTAGTGCTGTATAACTAAAAATCGACACAATCACAGATGACAGATGTCAAATTTTTAGGGTTGCAACTTTTACAGAAAAAAAATGGTGTGAAATTTAAAAATTGCGTTTTTGTAACATCTGTTATTTTCATCAACAGCTTAAGATATGCTAACGACACAGTGCTACAAGCCGGCAGTTTAGAAGAATTTGAGGCTTAACAGTGCAAAAATCACATACCTGATAGTCAGTAAGGACCTATTAATGCAACAATGTCTTCTACAGCTTCTACATCACCCCTTGAAGATAACTGATAAAATGACTTATCTAGGTTGTTATCTTAACGATGATTGGGATATGAGCAAAAAGATATAGATTTGTATTGAAAAAGCCAGATTACCCTTCTTCCAACTTAGAAAGCTACTCTGCAGACGTAATATCAACATGCCCCTTAAAATCAGCCTTGTGCGCTATTACATTTTCTCTATATTACGGAAATTCTGCTGAAGAAAACTTGAGGCATTTCAGATGTGGATGTACAAGAGACTGTTGGCAGAGTGAGCAATGATATGATACTAAATCGAATGAAAAAAACAACTGAAATAATAAGAAGATTTTGGTTATGTGATGCTGTAAAGTGTAACATGAAGAAGTGCATGATCTATCACAATAAGAAAGAATAATTTCACGGAATTTGTATCTTAATCACATTATTTCCACGGAGAAAAATGTTTAAGATTTCTTGGACGGCACGAAGCGGCAATGTGTCGATACTAAAAGAGATGAATATTCGACAAAGGTTATCAATAACCATAGAAGGAAAATGAAAATAAAAAGTCCCAGAAATGAAAGACAACGAGGCCGCTCCTCAACGCAATGGATAGATCGGTTAACAAAAATAACCAAATATTATTTCCAAACATGAGTAAATAAATGCGCAATAATTTCTTACGACGCATTCCTCGCGACCACTCATTCTGAAATAAGAACTGCTAGTTTCGAAGCCTGCATCGGGTAGAGTACCCGCGGGTAACCACGGGTTACCCGCGTTCCCCGCGGGTCGGATTTATGTCAATATTGCCGGTAGCGGCTGGGGTGCGTGTTTGAAACGACGGGTCGGGTGTGGGTATAAAAATGTGAAACTTGCGGTTCGCGGGTCGCGGGTTTAGAATTTCAGAAATTGCGATTGGCGGGTCGGGTACGGGTCCTATACATTGGACCGGCGGCGGAGGTCTCTATGCAAGCTTTTCGATAGTGACCATTAGGTGGGTGTGTGTGACTCCCTTGTAGCCATGGTCGCACAACACAGCTTACAAATTGTCATTTTTGGTCGGTACGTGTCATAAAAAAGAAAAACGCCTGGCAACATTTTTTGCCTCTCTATAGCCGCATAAAAGTTCTTCAAAGCTTCAAAATTGTGCGTTTACAAACATAGATTCTATAAAAGAAACATGTGCATTTTCTGCAGACAGCTCCAAAGAATTTTGCAAGATGAAGTTGATCTTAAAAATGTCCAAAAAGTATCCAACAGTGATTGAAGCTAATCGGAAGTGAATTGAAGTCACCATTGAAACGAATTTGGATAGTTCACTTACAACCAGCTGCATTTTGCAGAAATTTGTGGCATCAGATTGATTTATAGATGATACATGGGTTCATCATTTTCAACTAAATAAAATAGTAGCGTATGGAATGGCAGCATAAGGGCTCACCGTCTCCTATGAACAGTTCAATTGGCAAGATCGTGACAACAGTTTTTTGGAAGCTTGAAGCGATACTTCTTGTCGATTATTTGTCACGTGAACACACCAGAACAGGTGAATATTTTGCAAAATTACTACTAAAAGTTCGTGTCGTCCTGTTTCACCAAGACTGTTATCCACACTGCCGCTTTTAGAAATTTGGAACAGCCTCTCTATTCTCCTTAGCTGCTCCTAGTGATGTCCCTGCCTATGCATTATTTAAAAGAATATCTTACAGGTGATGACGACGGTAATATTTTTTCGAGGGTATTCACGTCAACATCGATACACAAAATGATTTAACCTTTTAGGAGCTGTATTTGAAAAATATAATTGTTTCAAACTTATGAGCTATTTACTCTTATCTTAGAGGCAATAAATTAGTAAACGTTTTGCGAGTCTCCAAGTTGTTTTAGAACGTTTTAATTGCCGTATCAATTTGTAGATACTGTCACAGCCACAAGAATACGTGAAGCGCGAACATTTGGATTCACGCGGAGGGTAAGATAAACTTGAAGAATTCCGTCAAGAGATCCTGCTGATTGTCTGATAGAGCACAGGTGTGAAACCGGCGAGTTGCGCAAGCTACACCATGCCGCTCGATCCGCGCATCCCTACTTTCAGTCCGCACCGAAGTATCACGTTTAGCCCCTTTTACATTTTCCTAGATAAACGACGTGGAAAAAGATCACAAAACTCCAGGGAGAGACCTAACCTCTTTCAAAATCTAGATTAGAACCTCAGCCTCAGCCGGGGGCTAATTTATGCCCTAGGTCCCAAGGGCTCAGCCAGGCACCGCTAGTCCAGATACCTGTCCGTTAAAACCAGAATCCTGTTCCAAACTACCTCTCCTTTCCAGTTCATATAAGTTCAATTCCCAGCTTCTAGCGGAGAACTTTAACTGCTTGAGTCACCCTTAAACCTGACCGTCGAATTGTTTTAAGAAGATCCTGTATATAAGCAAATGTTCTGACTATAGTAATTACTTAATTAACAGCAATTAATAATTAACAAGCATGCAGGAAGTTGCCAAGTTGCGTCCATTTCTTCATTATATTAGGTAAATCGAGATTTTAAGTCTGTGGAGTTGCAAAGTTTTTTCACTAAGTAGATTGGATGTCAGTTGGTTGGGGTGAGCATTTAGCCTGTCGATGTATTTTTCGGCGAATTTTTTATTTCGTCTTTCACAGATTCAATTTGCAGGTCTTGCCTTATTATATCGTTTGTTACGAACCACGGCGCATTTACAAAAATACGTTAACACTTTAGCTTGACACTGTTCCAATATCTCAATGTTTGAATTTGCAGCAGTACCCCCCATATGACCACATCGGTTTTAACACACACTTGTATACACGCAAATTAGTTTCTATGAATAGCTTGCAGTTTGGTCCCAGTTGCCAATACTGTTTGTTTAGTTTAATTCCTAGTTGTTTCCTCTTCTGCCAGATATTTGTCCTCCAAGTCAGACGGCGATCTAAATGAAGTTCTAGGTACTTTTCAGATTGTGTTTGTGGTATTTGTACGTATGTTCTTTAACTTAACAGGTGGAAAGGTATCCCTTTTTAATGTGAACTTGACTTGTATTGAGTTTTGTTCATTCGGTTGGATTCGCAATTTCTTTATCCAGCAGTGTACTTTGTTTAGGTGTTCCTGTAAAAGTATGGATGCCCTTTTTGGGTTTGTATGTGAAGCCATTATAGCAGTATCGTCTGCGAATGTTGCGGTAGTGGTGTAGTTTGTTGTCTGTAGATCTGCAGTGAACAATAATATAGAACCGGGCATAGGACACTGTCCTGAGGAACTCTGGAGCTGATTGGGAGTAGTTCCTTGTAGGCAGCTTGGTATTTAATCCTGAAATGCCAGACTTTATCAAAAACCTGGCTGATGTCTAGAAATACTACGTTGCAATATTTCTTTTTCTCTAAGTTCTTGCTGATCGTCTTTCCTCTAGAAGAGGTTTAATTCCTTTTAGGATCAGTTTATCAAGAATCTTTGAAATTACAGGTAACAAACTGATTGGTCGGTACGAAGTCACGTTCTCAGGGTCTTTTCCTAATTTTGCTAGTTGTTTTGTTAATTGCATTATTTCTTATTCTGGTAGTTCCGTTAATATGTTACCTCCTGCCTCGCCTTTGGTGTGGGTGTAGGTGACATGGAGCTCCACCACGGGCGTTTCGTGTTGCAGGTTTCGCCTGCTATAGATATGTTACCTAGTGATTTGAAGAACTTGGTGTACTGTTCCTCTTTTATTGCATATTTAGGTAGACTATAGATAGCTGCAATTTGGAGCAAGCCATGCCAGTCGTTCACTGTGATGCTAGTTGCTTGTAGGAAATCCTTTTCACATTTTTGGTTTTCATAAAGATTTATGAACACTGCTGAATCCCCGTGTACTTTTCTATCTGGGTGTTGAGTATAATAGGTTTATGGAAAGCTTAAATAGTTTTTTCGCGTAAAGTGGGTACTAGAAAGGTTAACATCAACTTTATAAAAAATAAAAAGCCATGGTTTAACAACGACGTCAAAACTGAAGCGGCAAAAAAAAGAAGTCTATCTCAGATACAAAAATACTAACACCGAGGCAAATCGCTAAGCGTATAATTTATTTATTTATTTATTTATTTTAGAGAGTTTATACTGCGTCCAACAGTTAAAACTAATTAAGGGCAAGATTTCGATTGGCAAAGATAATTTACCTAAACCAGCAAACTTAGTCAAACTAAAATTAGCAACTTATAATACCAGGACACTCAGAAGCAATGACAAACTCATAGAATTGGAAGAAGAATTAAGTACAATCAAGTGGGACATCGTCGGGTTGTGCGAAATAAGAAGAGAAGGAGAAAACTGGATGAATTTAAAATCCAAAAACACATTCTTATACAAAGGCGGAAAAGATGGAACAACGGGGGGTATTGGATTCATCATAAGAAATGGACAACTTATATTAAGACCTTTAAAGCGATTTCAGAGAGAGTAGCGTATATAATTATAAAAATAAATAATAAGATAAAAATAAAAATGACTCAAGTGTATGCTCCCACTTCGAATTGCTCGGAAGAGGATATAGAGATATTTTATGAACAGCTAAAGATGGCTATGGAAACTGACAAAGTCAAATGGAACGTTGTTATGGGGGACTTCAACGCCAAATTAGGCAAGAAACAAGAACATGACGAAGAATATGTAGGTGAATTCGGATTGGGTGAAAGAAATGAGAGAGGAGAGATATTATTAAACTACATGAGCGAATATAAATTATACGGAATGAACACCTTTTTCAAAAAAGACCAAATAGAAAATGGACTTGGGTATCCCCAAACGGAGAAGTAAAAAACGAAATAGACTATATCCTCACCGACAAAAAGCTTTTAATACAGGACGTTACGGTGTTAAACTCGTTTAACACTGGTAGTGATCATAGACTAGTGAGAGCTACACTTGTTATAGATAAGAAGCTAGAAAGAAGGAAAATAATTACGAAACAAACAAAAAATTAACTGCAGAAGAAATAAAAGAAAACCGTGAAATATTTCAAGACATGATTAATAAAAATTTAAATTTAAACACGATTGAACAAGAAGACTATAACATTATAGAAAAGACAAACAAGAAAATAACAACAGCAATCGGCATGGCAGCAGAAGAACTACGAAAAAGACTACCGAAAACAAACCATAAAAGAAATATTAACAACAAAATAAGCCTATTAATGGAAAAACGAAGAATATTAGCGAGAGAAAATAAAAGAATAACAGCAGAATTTAAGGAACTTAACAAAGAAATAAGAAGAGGCATAAGAGAAAAAAAGTTAGAAAAGCAAGAAAAGCAAATAAACGAAGTAATAGAAAAAAATAAAGGAATGAAAAGCCTCAAACAAGAAACAGGAAGAAAACAAACATATGCGCTACGTAATAAACATGGTGTTGTTATACATGACAGGGACGAAATACTAAAAATAGTAGAAGAATTCTACACGGAATTGTATAAATCTAAAGTAAAACCCCACCAAGAGAAAAAAAAAGGAAGGAAAAATAAAAATACAAAATGTGGGATCAGAAGACCAACCGGACATAACTATAGACGAAGTCCAGGATGCTCTGAAACACATGAAATCTAATAAGGCCACAGGTAACGTCAATATAACAGCAGATATGATAAGGGAATGAGGGAAAAATCTGCTGATGAAAACAACAATGCTACTTAATATTTGCTTGAAAAATGCCGAAATACCGAAATCATGGAAGAATGCCAATGTGATATTAATATATAAAAAAGGAGAGAATACAAATCTTGAGAACTATCGACCAATCAGTCTGCTGTCTCATATATATAAATTGTTGACAAAAATAATTACTACGAGACTGACAAGAAAACTTGACGAATACCAACCCCACGAACAGGCTGGCTTCAGGAAGAACTACAGCACCAGGGACCACTTATTAACAATTAAAATATTAATAGAAAAATCTAATGAATACGGATTCCCGTTGTATATGGCATTTATAGACTACCTAAAGGCATTTGACAGCATTGAACACTGGGCTGTCTATAAGGCACTGCAAAATAGCAGAATTGACCAAAGATATATAGAGATCATAAAGCAACTGAACGAAGAAGTAACAGCAATGTATATTTTACATGAAAAAACAAAACCTGTCCCACTCAGCAGAGGAGTGAGACAGGGTGATACACTCTCGCCAAAGCTTTTACACTAGCCATGGAAGACGTATTCAAGAACATGAACTGGACCGAAAAAGGCATAAATATCAATGGAGAACGACTGACTAACTTAAGATATGCAGATGGCACCGTCCTACTGGCGGACAACATAGAAGACCTAAAAAACATGATAGAAGACCTAAACAGAGAGTCACTAAAAGTAGGATTGGAAATGAACCTAGCTAAAACCAAAATAATGTATCCAGGTCCAGAGATTGAGATACAAGTGGAAGGAATCAACATCGAAAGAGTAAAAGAATATATATACCTGGGACAGAGAATTGAATTAAGCAGAAACAACGAAAAAGAAGAAAATAAGAGGAGAATTAGAATGGCATGGGTGGCATTCGGAAAGTTATCGTTCATCTTAAGAAACAACAAAATCGCACAACACCTAAAAACGAAAGTGTTCGAACAGTGTGTTTTGCCGGCAATGACGTATGGAACAGAAAATTGGACATCGACAAAACACAACATAGAAAAGATGAAAATAGCTCAAAGAGCAATGGAAAGGGCCATGCTAAACATCACGAGAAAAGACAGAATAAGAAACGAAAAAATAAGGTCGATAACGAAGATAACAGATGTAGGCATCAAGATAGCACAACTAAAATGGAATTACGCCGGACATGTGGCTAGACTTGAGAAAAACAGATGGAACCGCAAGATTATAGAATGGAGACCATATCAACATAAAAGAGGTAGAGGAAGACCAACTATGCGCTGGTACGATGATCTCAAGAAAACGAGTGGACTAAAGTGGATTCAAATAGCACAGGACCGTGAACGCTGGAAGGAATTAAGGAAGGCTTATGTCCAAAAATGGATTTAAACAGGCTATGAAGAAGAAGAAGAAGAGAAGAAGGGCACAGTTACATACATTTAAATAAGTATATCATTCACAACGAAAATAATAGAATATAAAAAAACCATAGTACCACAAAACAAATCCACACAATCAACTAAATAATTTAAAAGTAATTATTCTAAAACAACAAAAATATTTATCATATAGCAACCAAAATGGGTTTTCTAAAATTAAAGCACAAAAAAAATATCAACTAATTAGTAATTAATAGAAAAGAAAGGATAAAATCGTTGATTTCAAAATAATGTTAAACATATTCGCTTAAACTTTGCGACAGAAGGCATGTAAAAATCCAGTCTTCCGGCGAATCCGTTGCTCAGGTTGCACATTCGGAATATCGGTGAGTTTAGAAGCATATTTGTCTTAGAGCGGTAATTCATATTCTTTTTTGGGTAATTCGCCACTCTGCAAATTAAAATTATTAAATAACGTATTAAATAACGAACGTTTCGAGGGACAATCTGCCCTCGTTATCAACGAATAACAATTAAAAAAGAACAAGAAAACTTAGCTTTTTCACGGAGATTGAAAACCACCAACCTCCAATGAATTGCTTGACATTGACGTTTGTTGATTGATCTGATCTTTAAGAATGGATAGCCAACTAGTGTCTAAAAATATTGAGAAAGACGACACACATTTTTCTTCGTTAAGTAAAATATATGCCGTCTCCTTAATTTTTCGTTTAGTTGACATCGATTCTTTAGACAAGATCTTTGTGTTATGCCAGTGTACTTTATGATTGTTATCCCAAGGATGTTCTGCCAGCTTAGACTTATTGAATTGATAGGTTTTCATCATATTTTTATGTTATTTAACTCTAACTGCTAAAGGTCTGGATGTTTCACCGATATAGTATTTCCCGCATTCACAGGGGATACTATATATACAATTCTTTAAATGTTGTTCTTCGTTGAACGGTTTAGTTTTTGTAAGAACTGACCGCAAGGTATTCAACGTTTTGAATAATACCGTCCTAACATTGAATCTATTCCCAATTCGTCTAATTTTGTCAGATATGCCTGGAATATAAGGTATAGTTAGAGTATTATATGTTTGAGTGTCATTTTTTTGTACGCGTGTGGCATTGTTTCGTGTATTGAAAATGTTCCGAACAAGAGTCTCTGGATAGCCATTATCTTGTAAAACATTAACAATAAATTCTTTCTCTTTTTTAAAAATTTCATCATTAGAGCAAACAACTTTAGCTCTGTCATAAAGACTTTTTACAACACCTGTCTTTATGTTTTTGTGATGGTTGGAGTTAAAATGTAAGTACCTATTAGTGTTTTTTTACGGTATACTCATGTTTCAAAAGTATTTATTGTGCGTGTGATTAGTGTATCAAGAAAAGGTAACTGATTGTTTTGCTCTGTTTCTAATGTGAATTTGATGGAGGCTTCTTTACTGTTAATATGTTCAAGAAATTTGTCCACCTCAACCATATCATGAGGCCAAATTGCAAAAACATCATCGACATATCTCCACCAAACTATTGGTTTGTTGGTGTATGTCTGAACATGTTGTTGTTCAAAGTCTTCCATAAAAATGTTACTAACAATAGGAGATAGAGGAGAACCCATTGCCATCCCGAAATCTTGTTGGTAAAATTCATTGTTTAGTTGAAAGTATGTCGTTTTAATGCATAGTGTTAAAAGTTCCATAATGATATCAATGTTTAATGTTGTTCGTGTATGTAATGTGTTATCGTTTTGTAACCTATGTTTAATGATGTTGAGTGTTTTGTCTACTGGAACATTAGCGAAGAGACTAACTACATCAAAACTAACCATTAAGTGTTGTGTGTTTATGTTTGCTTCTTTCAATTTTTCAAGGAAATGTGGCGTGTTCTTTATATATGTGTCTGTGTTTCCTGATATAGGAGTCAGTATTTTAAGTAAATATTTAGCTAAACTGTGACAAGGAGAACCTATAGAACTAACTATTGGCCTAAGTGGTACATTTGGTTTGTGTATCTTTGGTAATCCATAAAAATGTGGTGGTTTACTGTAGTGTGGTGTTAGTGTACGTCTTACAAAATCTGTAAATTGTTGTCTGTGTTTGTAAAGTGTTTTGTATATTTTTGTTTCTATTGTATGTGTTGGATCTTTATTTAGTTTAGTGTATTGTCCCTCACCAATTAGTGTTAAAAGTTTTTCGTTGTATGTGGTTGTGTCAAGTACTACTATGGCATTGCAAAACAATCAGTTACATTTTCGTGATACACTAATCACACGCACAATAAATACTTTTGAAACATCAGTATACCGTAAAAAAACCAACACTGATAGGTACTTACATTTTAACTCCAACCATCACAAAAACATAAAGACAGGTGTTGTAAAAAGTCTTTATGACAGAGCCAAAGTTGTTTGCTCAAATGATGAAATTTTCAAAAAAGAGAAAGAATTTATTGTTAATGTTTTACAAGATAATGGCTATCCAGAAACTCTTGTTCGGAACATTTTCAATACACGAAACAATGCCACACGCGTACAAAGAAATGACACTCAAACATATAATACTCTAACTATACCTTATATTCCAGGCATATCTGACAAAATTAGACGAATTGGGAATAGATTCAATGTTAGGACGGTATTATTCAAAACGTTGAATACCTTGCGGTCAGTTCTTACAAAAACTAAACCGTTCAACGAAGAACAACATTTAAAGAATTGTATATATAGTATCCCCTGTGAATGCGGGAAATACTATATCGGTGAAACATCCAGACCTTTAGCAGTTAGAGTTAAAGAACATAAAAATATGATGAAAACCTATCAATTCAATAAGTCTAAGCTGGCAGAACATCCTTGGGATAACAATCATAAAGTACACTGGCATAACACAAAGATCTTGTCTAAAGAATCGATGTCAACTAAACGAAAAATTAAGGAGACGGCATATATTTTACTTAACGAAGAAAAATGCGTGTCGTCTTTCTCAATTTTTTAGACACTAGTTGGCTATCCATTCTTAAAGATCAGATCAATCAACAAACGTCAATGTCAAGCAATTCATTGGAGGTTGGTGGTTTTCAATGTCCGTGAAAAAGCTAAGTTTTCTTGTTCCTTTTTAATTGTTATTCGTTGACAACGAGGGCAGATTGTCCCTCGAAACGTTCGTTATTTAATACGTTATTTAATAATTTTAATTTGCAGAGTGGCGAAATACCCAAAAAAGAATATGAATTATAGATTCACGCCACAAAGAAGTTTCAGAGATTATCTTAGAGCGGGATAAATAAAATACTAATTCGTTTTGCGATGATACCTTTGGAACTAAAAAATTCAGCCGCCTTAATATTTTAGAATCCACATCTACGTGAGAATTGACTATTTTATGCATAAATAACAAATTTGATATAACTCTTCGATGTTCCAAGGACATCATGTCGAAATGCTGCAACATACTAATGTAGGATGAAAATTGAGGATATTCTCCGGATTGCTTATAATACAAACGTTTTAAAAACCGCTTTTGTACACGTTCAATTGCCGATATATGGATATTATAATAAGGACCCCAAATTATTGATGAAAATTCCAACCTGCTTCGAACGTATGCGTTATAAATTCGTAATACAGATTTAGAATTTAAAAATCCGCTTGTAGCCCTCATTATAATCCCAACCATTTTTAAGGAATTAGCAACCATTTTAGTAATGTGAGGTTTAAACGTTAATTTTGAATCAAATACAACCCCTAAGTCGGTTATTTCTATTTTTAACTAAAGGCAAACCATTTATTTTATACTGAAACTTTATGAGATTTTTACCACGCGTATATGACATACTACTGCACTTCTTTACGTTCAGAGGTAAAAGGTTAGCTTCACTCCATTTAAAAATAGCATCAATATCTTGTTGCAGCAAAGCAGAGTCTTGTTTATCTTGAACAATTTTCCAAATTTTTAGATCATCAGCAAATAAAACATGTTCGGAGTTTTGCAAAACGTCGGATATGTCGTTTATAAACATTAAAAAAAGAAAGGGACCTAGGTTTGAACCTTGCGGTACACCCGACAGAGCCTTATATTTATCAGATTTAGAGCCAAGAAAAACAACATACTGCCATCTGTCGGAAAGATAAGACACAAAAAAATCAACTAAAGATTGTGAAAATTCAAAATTACCTAGCTTCGCTATTAATAAATTGTGATTCACCCGTCAAACGCCTTCGCAAAATCTGTGTAGACAACATCTACTTGTAAATTGTTATCTACAGCAGTAACTACATCTTGTGTAAATAATAATAAATTAGTGATAGTTCAACGATTTGGCATAAAACCTTGCTGAAAATTTGAAATTTTATTCTTAACAAATGGAAATAATTTGTTATGCAAGACGAATTCAAAAATTTTTGAAACAGCAGGTAGTATGGCTACAGGTCGACAATTGGCAACGTCATTTTTATCGCCACTTTTATAAATAGGACAAATTTTTGATATTTTCCACTTATCCGAGAAACCGGCCGTTTCTAAAATTAAATTGAATAATATCTGTAATGGGTACGACATAATTTCTGAGCAACCTTTATAAATATATACAGGTATATTATCAACACCAACCGACCTTTTCGGTTTTATTGCTTTAAGGCTTGTATTTAGTGAGAAATTATTTGCTTTGTAACCAAACCAGTAACTTTCAAAAACGCCTGTAGTAAAATAATTAGGCAACTTGTTCTGCAAAGAATAGCTTATGACTAATGACTGTGCCAATAATGACGTTTTACTGAGAACTTAGGGATTATAATAGATAAAGATCTTGTTATGAAACATTTACTTAAACTAGGTGCATACCTCCATTTAAAATTTGGAGAAAGGTTAAAGTAAGAATTTTGAAAACAACCTAAATCAAAAATGTTTTTAGTTTTAAATAGTTTTCAATAAATAAAACGTTTTTGCCGTTTAATTAATTGCTATAAATGCGTGCCATTAAATGTACAGTCGTGTTCAAAAATGTATTGTACAGAGATAATTGGCTGTTGTAAGTCGTTCTTAAAAATGTATTGTACAGAAATAGGTAGTTGGCTGTTTGTATATTTTGTCAACGGTAGTTAAATTTCAGAACTGTCAAAGTGACAACTAAATAATTATGGTTATTTTTGATTGTTATTCTTTATAATGAAAATTAATTACTTTAGATCTTTAGTGTGTTATTTTTTCTACCATTAAAAGTTTATTGGTGATTGTGTTTTTACTCAACAAAGGCTCACATTGTATCATTAATTAAAAAGACCTAGATCTAACCTTTCAAAATATTTGTATGTACCTACAACACTTTTTTGAACTTTGTGAAATTAAGTCACAATCATACAGCACAAATTCTGTACAACACTTTAATGAACACGACTGTACCTGTGTTTGTCTTAATTCTTAATTAAGGTGGGCGTACTAGCTCCAAATAAAAATAACAATCGACTAAAACTTAATTATTTCAATTATATAAAATTTCCAGAGGGAATATATTTTAAATCAGTTTTAACAAAATAATTATATTTGCTTAAAATTTAGTGTGTATTGCAACTATAATTACAGTCCATGCTATTAATACGCAATTATGATGTAGTGAAATCAGATAATTACCACATTGGCATGTTAAAGATTCAGTAATTTCTAATTACCTACTGTTGGAAAATGTTAATTATTTTCTTAAAATTAGGTTTTTATTTAACTTATGTGTCAGTGATATGTCTGGCAATTATAGATGCATTATATAGCTGATAACGGATTTGTTTTTGCCTATAAAGTCGTAAGTATTTTTATCTTCATGTTATTGCTGTTTTGTGCATTCAAACGCTTGTGCTGCGAAAATTAAGTTGTGTAGTGAAAAGTGTAACATGGGTGAAAAGTATAGAAAGCCATTATCCGTACCACGCTTGAGTACGAAAAAAAGAGCAAAAATTGCCAGGGAAGCTGCCGCGAAAAAAAGAATGAGGTGTGTTCCTTTATTATATTTTACAAATTACATTTTTTTGTTCAATAAGAGAACTTTTTAATAATTAAAAATAAAAGAATAGTAATAACAATTGTAATAAATATTAATCTGTTCTATTACTTTAAATAGAACTAAACATTTCGTTGCTCTTTTCTAAAGCAGTTTAGAATTTTGCTGTTATTTTAATGAAATTTATTTACTTATTTTTGCTCTTAGGCTGATAATAAGTATGTAATTTCTTATTAATATTAATTCAGCAGGCATAATGTCACTTATGAACCAAAAACGTGTAAACATTTTTTTCCATATACTTATATTATTAAAACTCTTTTAAATTATAAACAGCAAAAGAAAAAACAGTAATATAGAGATATAAAGCAATTCATTACTAAAAGTGAAATTTTCCAAAACAGTTTCATTTATAAAATTTTGTTAATGTTGAAGTTTTCTTTTGCTAGTTTTACAGAAAATTCAATCGATTTTAAATAAAATTTTGTGTTAGAAAGAAAATTCAGTTTCGTTTGGTAATCAGTTATGTGACACTTTTATAATAGGTAAAAACATATTTTTTCTACTCATGACATTGAAATCAGGCATTTTGACATTGATTCCGATTCCGATTTCAACCACTAGAGATTGAAATGGTCCGACTACCGCGATTTCAAACTGTTTGACATGCAATTGTTGACAAGAATGTCACTTTATGTTTAATTTTTTCTAAAATGCATTAATTTGTTAAAATTTGTAGAAAAAATAGTATATGCAACTCATGGCTGATAAAATTTCAACGTCTCGAGTTAATTTTTTCAACTCGCTTCGCTCGCTGAAAAAAACCACTCTCAACGTTGAAATTTTATTTCAACCACTTGTCCCATAATATACTATTTTCTACTCCTGACATTGAAATCAGTCATTTTGACATTGATTCCGGTGGTTGAAGTTGCATTTCAACCACTAGAGATTGAAATGCTCGGACTACCGGGATTTCAAACTGATGACAAGAGAAATGTCACTTTATGTTTAATTTTTTCTAAAGTGCATTAATTTGTTAAAATGAGTGAAAATTCGAAAAAAAAATAGTATATGCAACTCGTGGCTGATATTATTTCAACCACTTGTCCCATAATATACTAATATTTGGTCATTTTGTGTTTTTATGTTTACTGAATACATACATATGACATAAAATTTAAAAGGGTTGTTAAGCAACATGCATGTTCAATAATTATAAATGTCACTTTGAAATACATAATTTAAATACATTATTATTCATTCGTAACCTAGTATTCATTCATTTTATTCATTTTTGTCTTTATTTTAGAATAGTGGCACAATCAGATTCCGCTCTCGACGAATCGATGCCACAACGGCCATCATGTTTTGACGATAACCGTCTTGAAAGTGACGAATGTTCAGTTTTTGTAGACTCCATCGAGGATGACACAGACGTTTATGTTTTAGCAGCCACGAATTTAGGACGTAGTAATAATGGCGAGTATATCCAGGATGGTCCATTTTTTGAGTCTACGCCAGGCGAATCTTTTGAAGAGGAAGAAAAATCTCCCATTTCACCTGTATTTAAAGAAACTATTGCGGACTGCAACAACAAAATTGTTGATCAAGATGGTGATTTGTCATCTGAGTCATTAGCAGATCTTGAAATTGAATATGAGGACAACCGTGAAAATGCAAATATTATTGGTGGTCGAAGAATTGTCAATATAGGATACTTCCTAGAAGCTCTGAAATCCCTCAAGCATGAAGGTTTTCAGTGTTCATTTTACGATTTAGAGTTTATTTCCGAAAAACGGTACGGTTATATATCTAAATTGACTTTTAAGTGTAAAATGTGCAACTACGTCGATAGTGTTGATACAGATAAAACTGAGAAAACGGAAATGAATGTAAATTTGTCAGCCGTGTCTGCTACCATTTCAATTGGAGCAGGATATTCCCAGTTACAGGAATTTTGCAGTGCTCTTGATATACCAACTCCGTCATCTTCTACATTCGGACAGTATCAGAAACAAGTGTTCGATCTTTATTCTCGTGCTGCAGTTGAAGAAATGGAAGCTGCAGCTAAAGAAGAAGCTAAATTGGCAGTGGGAAACGGTCACGTTGACAAGGATGGGTACCCGCTAATCTCAGTGGTAGCAGACGGTGCCTGGAGCAAACGATCATACCGCACAAACTACAATGCCTTATCAGGTGTGGCATGCATATTAGGTCTACGAACAAAAAAGGTAATATACATGTCAGTTAAAAATAAGTTTTGCATCATATGTGCTAGAAAAGACAGGTATATAGAGAACAAACCACCTGAACATGTATGTTACAAAAACTGGAGCGGCACATCAACGGGAATGGAAGCTGCCATCATTGTAGAAGGTTTTAAAAATTCTATAGCTATGTATGGAATAAAATACGATAAATTAGTGGGCGATGGTGATAGCAGCGTGTATCGAAAATTGCGAGAAGTTATGCCTTACGGTTTGGGTTTAATAATCCAAAAAATTGAGTGTAAGGACCACATTTTACGAAATTATGTCAATAAATTAAAAGAATTAACAAAGAGACCTAAAACAAAATTAGAGTTAAAAACCGCAATCTCTAAAAATTTACTGAGGTTTAGAACTGCTATCACAAAAGCCATCGAGTACAGAAAATCCCAGTCGGTTCCGTTAGAATTAAAAATCAAAGAACTTGAAGCCGATATTTTGAATGGACCAAACCATATTTTGGGTGATCATGCCGCCTGCAGTGAGAGGGGTTACTTTTGCAAAGGCCCTAAAGAAAACGAGGATAACCTTTTATCCAAATTCAAAAATAGCGAGTTATATGAAGATTTGATGGTAGCTCTACAACGTGTGGCAACCAACGCTAAAAGCCTAATTCACGATGTAACCAACAACTCTGCAGAATTATATAACTCTCAGGTGGCAAAATTTGTGGGTGGTAAAAGAATATGTTTTTCGTTTAAAAGATCTTACCAAGCTCGTTGCGCGGCTGCCGTGATATCGCACAATAATGTTGGTAGCTTCCATGATATTATACGGAAACAAGTTACCGACACACCTGCGAAATATACATCTGAATATTGTGAAAAGAAGAGAAAAAGGGTTCAACAACGCCTCAACAGTATGAAAACTAGCCAAAGAAAGAGATGCTTTGCCGAAGAAGACTCAGATTACGGCCCGAATGCTGGGGACATAATTCCGGATATGAATGACGAACATATGAAGATCGCAGAAGAAACATTTTTACGAAACCTTAGTACAGAAATTAAGAACATTTCACAAGCTACTATAGGGCAACATCGGAATAATCGCTGGCATGAGGAGAGAATGAAAAGATTGACGGCATCCAGATTTGGAAAGATCTGTAAAATGAAACCTTCCACTTCTTGTGCTAATGCAGTTAAAGATATTCTCTACAAAGATTTCTTTGGTAACGCCGCAACGCGTTATGGCGTGGAAAACGAGCAACGTGCTACAGAAGCATTTGAAATCGAAACAAATAAAACAGTATCACCATGTGGTTTATACATTGATGAACATCTTCCATTTTTGGCGGCATCCCCTGATGGTTTAGTAGATGATGACGCCCTTTTAGAAGTCAAGTGCCCCTATGTTGGAAGAGAGCATACGCCACAAGAAGCGACACGACTAAAAAAAATAAGATTTTGTGAAATTAAAAATGATCTCCTAAAATTAAAAAGAAATCATGACTACTATTTCCAAATACAGGGACAATTAAATATATGCAATAAAAGCAAGTGCTTCTTTGTTGTATGGTCACCACTTGAAATTTCCATAGAAGTAATCTATAGAGATGCAATTTTTTGGCAAAACAAAATGATACCAAAACTACAACAATTTTATACGATGGCGTTATTACCAGAACTTGTAGATCCCAGAAGCATAAGGAATCTGCCAATTCGGGAAACTTTTTTGAATAAGTGACAGTTTTTAAAACATTTTACATTCCAAGGAGATTATTACTTGTTCTGATTCCTATCTTTATCTTAACATTAATTAATTAGGTACTTCTTATTTTTATTTTATTATTAATTTAATTAAATATATAGGTAATTGTGACAATTTATTCCTTTTTGTAAATGTATGTGTTTGCATGTTTGTTAATAAAAATTATTTTTTGCATCTATCTGACTCGTACGTTTTGTTTTTACTATAACGACAATAATTTTTTAAGTGCATATTTAAGTGCATATGTTTGCTATTTTCCAACTTTTAAGTGCATATTTATCCTAAACCTGGTTATAAATAACTTAACTATTAAACTTCTTTATATTTTCATGATAAAATCGAAATGTTTGTAAATAAATGGTTTGGCGTAACGAAAGCAGAGTATTTGGTGGAAAGTGAAAATTTTAAACAATTATACTGGTATTGGTGTGATATAATTTTGCTTCTAAGGAAGCTATCGAGGTAAAATTATCCGCAGTAAAAGATTTTAATATAAAGCAAAAGTAAATCAATGTAAAATGTAACAGAACAAACCTTTACATTCGAACTGCTAAAAAACGTCTTTTACCTATTTCTCGGAAGTACTTATGCACTCAGAAGCGGCGTGACACAAACGTCATGTATGAATCTCTCAACGTTTAGTTTATAGAAATACACTTGTTTGTTGTGCCAGTGAATTTTTAATTGTGTAGCTACAGTTCTCAGTTTGTTATACCGTACCGTGTACATACACAAAAATTTAATTTTCAATAAAATAGAAAAATAATTCATAGTAAGCTAATAATCTAGCTATCTAAGCAGAAACCAGTTATTATAAAACAGGACAGATATTAGACACAGTCTTATAATGATGTTTCAAACTGATATTAAAATAATTAAATGATTTCCTGTCACTCAAATTACTTACACATATGCTTGTCTAAAAGTTCATTTTCCTATTTTCTTGTTGACATCTTTTTATTTATCTTGCATAATCTCTAATCGTGTTTAATGCTGTTCTTGTAGTCTGTAGCAATAGATTTATAATAAAATCTAAATAAATCAAAAATTAATAATTTAATTAATAAAATAGAAATGTTAATCATTACTATCGTTGGATGAATTTTCAAGCACAGAAAACTAAAATTGGGCCCTGTTTTAAAATGTCTCAAATAGTATCAATAATATCGAATAAAGTACTAAACTGAACCTTGAAACTTTACGTTCAAAGCATGAAATCACAACCGATTCTTTGTGCCTTCATTTTAATTTAACTGAACTATCAAATCGTAGAACGTTACATTTGTTAATTTTTCTATTTATTTTAATTAATTATCATGTTGACGCCCCTACACAAATAGAATTCCGACTGCCTGATTTAAGGACCAGATCTCAATTTTCATTTTCATACCCGCATTCTACGTGCATTTCAAATCGCCTATTCTAGCAATGTCAAATGCGTTCAGTCAATTGGAGGTAAATATTGATATATTTTCACTCACAAGTGGTCAGTTTCGTGCTGCAATTTCCAACAGAAGTGATTTTGTACTCGGGGAAATTTTTTATTAAGATATTTTAATATGTGGATTTAGGCGATGCTTTCATTTTATTTTATTTTATTATTATAGGTACCGTTTCACTGTTGTGGTGTTATGTTATAGTTTAGTTTAGGATATAATCAGTTATTTTGTTTTATTTGATTTAAGTCTTGGCGACACTAATTTAATTATTAATTTGTTTATGTTTCATGTAATTGGGAATTTAGTTCCCGTTGGAAATAAATCTATTTATTATTATTCAAATAAACTGCAATTTTACTTTTAAAATTTTAAACAAACTGTGGGTATAGCCGCTCATTTATTTGATGTTATCTTAATCGGTTTACCTGGCTTAACTGTGGTGAATCATACCTTTTGCTTCCCTCATCTAATGTGGTTAGATGGGTTGCATATCTTTAAAAATATTTTTTTGAATAAGAATGTTTCAGATGATACAAATTAGAAGATTTTGGATTAAGATTAACATTCTTCAAACTTTTTGGTAGCTATCCTGATGAAAAATAACAATCTGAATGCACCGGGAGAGCAAAAATTCTGAAATTTGTGTTAGTTGACCTTATATTTTCAATAATAGTTAGAAACAAATATAATAATTTCTTAAATTCTATTTAACTTTTTCAAAATTTGGGGCAGCGGGGGCATTTATAAGTAATATACCGACATGTAAAATAGTCGTCATTTATTCCATCTGTAATAACAAAATTGTAATTTTGTTACAAAGTTATTTCCATTATTGGATAAATACCGGTATACAGCAACTTACTAAATGCAAGCCTTAAGAGCTTTATCTACATCGTCAGATGTAATTGGCAGAATATGAAAATTGCCTGGTTCGCTAGAGATACTCGTAGCGCCACGTTGCAGGTTGATGTAGGTAGATTGGAAATTATTTGCAAAGGCGTTGGCCGTAGATTGATTATCACACAAGAAAGTTCATTGATAATGCATATTGTTAGTAACATTGGACTTTTTCTTATTTTTAACAAATGACCAGAACAGAGCCGGTTCTTCCTGAATTCCCTCTTCCACTTTTCTTACATATTCTTGATATGCAACATTAATATCATGTTTGATTTTATTCCTAAGCCGCTTATATTTAACTTTGGTTTCATTATTTGTATGCGTTTTCATTTGTTTAAATAAGCGGTTTTTCTATTTTATATCCTTTATAATATTGACAGGAAACCAAGAAGGAAATTTGCTGTATATACGTTTAATTTTAGGAATTGTTACATCAAGCGCGTCTGTAATAAGTTTATAAAATTTATCCACCGCCAAGTTTGCATCTTTAATATCTTCAAGTAGCGACCAGTTCGTATCTCTAAGTCTGTAATAGAGTTCTAAAAAATTGCCTTTTGAGTAGCTGTGTTGTTCGCGCTGGGATTAATTTTTATTTGGTTTTTGATAATAAATAAATTCACATTCTAAGGGAGGATGATATGCATCCACTGGTATAAGAGGTGATTCAGATTTCGCAACAGTAGTGAATTTGTTTGCCAAAATTAAGTCTAGAACTCTATTTCTATTATTTATGATTTTTTATACTGCACTAATCCGTTAAAGTTTGCAAATTCAATAAATGCGGCCAGTAGAGGATTTGCAGGAAAAATCAGCTCCGGATCTAAATGTGGTAGATTAAAGTCGCCTAATATTACTAAATGTTTTTGAGTAAGTTCCACATTTCCTTCAACTGTTCGAAATAGTATCTCGAAAATATTTAAATCGCTTGCTGGTGGGAAATAAACTAAACAAAAGCATATATCAGTTAAGCATATTCTTACATGAACCCACACACTTTCTAATTGGGAATCCAAATGGTCTAGTTTACGAGATGGAAAATCCTTTTTGACTGCTATTAACACACTACCCCCTTTAGATTTCTCACTCTGCACGAAGTCCCGATCCTTGCGATATATGATATATCGGTCATCAAGCAATTCATTATCACAAACACTATTGTCTAACCAAGTCTCTGTTAAAAACACAATGTCATAGTTTTCACTGAGAGCGTTGTTCTTTAAAGCACGTAATTTAGTCTTCAGTCCTCGTACATTTTGATAGTAAAATGTAATTCTTCTATTGTTAATGGAAATCCTTGAAATCGGCTACAGTCTTTATCACAAATACCTTATTCTCATCCTTTGCTCTCATAAATATTTTGTCATTCCGAGTCCATAGGTAACGAATACTGTTGTTCTTATATTCTCGCGCCTTAGCCATCAGTTGCCCGTTTTGTTGGGTGAGTGACTCGTTGGTCGGTGACAGTTTCCGAATGTCCTCTCGAAGATCGCTGACTTGCAGATTCCTTTTAACTCTCTTAGCCTTCATAAAATCGTCCTTTACCATACGTCTAGTAAACTTTACTCTTATTCCTTTGGGTTGTGTAGGTCGTGCTGGATTCACCCTCAGGCGATGACAGGCGTCGATCATCTCGGGATATATATTGAATCCAACAGCTGCTCCTACTGCCTGGACCATCATCAACGTGTTCTCGTCTTTAGCTTCTGGAACACCCTGGATCTCCACGCAGTTTTTTTGGGAATACTGCTCCCTCCATATCATTTAACCTTTGATGTAGCCCCAAATTTTCCTTTTCCAGAATAGCATTCTTGATCTCTAGATTTTCAATCCTTTGCAGATATTCATTCAATATTTTTTCTTGGCGGTTTAAGGATTCATCTATTTTTTCGTGACGAATTTCGGCTTGTTCCGATCTAATAGATTATAGTTCCTTTAAAGTATCTGCTAAGGTATGATCTTTACCCTTAAAAGCGCAATTACTACATTTCCATGCATACTTTGAAGTAGTTTCTTCGGTTAAATTAACACAAGCAGTATGAAACACAATTTTGCAATGAGTACATTTAATATTATCTACATCTTGTCTCGACATGCTCCTACTACACTTCCCGCAGTTACTAAGCATCTTGTGTTTCTATTTGTTGTTTTTATAAAAGTTGAAATTATCTATAATACCCAATAACTGCAATCACCTTAAATGTGCAAGGATCAGAGGTCAAGAACTGCAATATGCGAGCCTAAAGTTAATATTCCATTCAGTTTCAACAAATTTCATATATTTCACAGAAGCTGATTTCGTAACTTCGCTATAAACACTGCAGTTCTTTTGTTCAGGTATTTTGCTAGTAGCACTCCGATTTTCACAATCAAGCGCTGGCGTTAAACACCTTGAATGCGATTTTAAATGCGGAGCACTTTTCTACAGTGTTTACGCTGTGAATTCTATTATAACGAGTGTCATTTGCAATAGAACCAACGAGAAAATAAAGCAGATTAAACAAGATTACTGGGAGAGATTCTCCAAAAGTATAGAGCACGATCTCTATGGTGGACAGAAAAGAGTGTGGAACTTGTTAAAAAGTAGAGAAAAACAGTTAATGAATGAATCCAAGCAAAAGTACATCCAGAGAGATGGATGGCTAAGATACTTTAGCGACTTGTACAATGAAATTAATAATGACGTATAAGAAACATAAGATCAAATAACGCAGAAAGAACTTACAATACTGATGATAACACAAGAAAGGGTAAAAACTATTGCACTCAAACTGAAAAATAGAAAGACACCTGGCATCGAAGGTATCACCAATTAGATGATCAAATATGGAGGCGACAAACTATTTGAAGAACTAGCTACACTATATCAGAAGAAACTAGACAACATGATATTTAACCAATGGAAAACATCTATCACAATACTTATTTTTAAAAATCTGGAGTGATACACACACACACAACTTCTTTTTACGGTGATCTTATAATTAGCCAAAAATTTGATTATTAATTTTTAAGCATTTGTCAAACATTTTCAAAAATTACAAATGCTACAGAAACCGTACAAAATAGAGCGTTAGTTGGAAAGACAATTTTTTCTCTAAAATTTTAAACTGAATTCAAAAATGTAATAATATACCGGGTGT
Organism: Agriotes lineatus; assembly: GCA_940337035.1. NCBI lineage: Eukaryota > Metazoa > Arthropoda > Insecta > Coleoptera > Elateridae > Agriotes > Agriotes lineatus. Next base: position 28,582 of record CALNHX010000638.1, on the reverse strand, counting down.
TCTATTTAAAATAGGAGTTAATAAAAAAATTAAAAAAACTGAAAAATCACAACAGTAAACACCATACTTCTGGTTATTCGATTTTCTTCAAACGCTTGCTGTCGCATCTAGATAATACACAAAACATATATAGGAAGTTTGAACGCCATACCTCTTTTCGTTTTTGAGATATTCTATTCGAACACACCGACACACAGACAGGCTAACTGGCAAACGGACAAGCTTTTTGGGTTCAGGGGACTCTAAAACGTGAAGATCTGTTAAAAACTTAATTTAGAATTTTTGGGGTGAATCCAATACTTCCCTTATTGTAAAAGGAAGTAGAAAAGGAGAAAAATGATCCTGCAAATTATCCCGAAATATGTCTACTGAGCTCGGTGCTGAAATTACTTACAAAAATTATCACCGAGGAAATCAATAGTCAAATAGAAATATTAGAAGAGCAGCAAGGGTTCAGGCACAACAGATCGACAATAGAGATGCCATATTCATTCTTTAACAGATATAATAAAAAGCTATCGAGTTCGGCAGACCAACATTTCTATGCTTGATAGCTCACAAAAGCTTTTAATAGGATCACACTGAAAGATGTTAAGAAATTTCTAAAACAAAATAACGTAAATAAAAAAACATATAAACCTCGTTAAGAAAACAAAACAAAAATAAACATCAAAGACAAATTAACGGAGGCAGTACCAATATTAACAAGCATCAGACAGGGAGACAGTCTAAGTCCTATGCTGTTTAGTGTAATCTTCGGTAAAGACGTGCAGGAGAGGATACAGAATGGGCCCCACGAACTAAAAATACTTTGCTACGCCGACGACGCAGTAGTAATGGCGGAAAATGAAGATGATCTTCAACTGCTGTTATTTAAAACAACAGCAGAAAAATATAATATGCAAGTATCAGTACCAAAAACTAGGTTAACGTTGATATCAAGAGATTCAATTCGATACAAGCTTATGGTAGGCGATACAATTATCGAACAAGTCAACATCTTTAATTAACTCGGAGTTGTTGCATCAAATACTAGAGAGCAGAATTAGGAAGTAAGAACGCAAGCCACAAAAGCAGCCACAACATCGGGATACCTGCGGGATATAATTTGGAGAAACATATACGAGGGCCGTTTTTTTTCAACCTCCGGTGGGCCATAACAAAGGACAAGTATATATAAAACAATGATTTTATTACTAAAAGTTATGTACACTTATGGTTACTTTTAACATAATCACGTGGAGATTGAGACATTTTTCGTACCTGTGGACAAGCTTTCCAATACTATCTGATAAAATGTTGCCGGCAATGAATTAAAATGAGTCTTGACGTTGTCTTGAAGCTTCTCGTTATTTTGGAAGAGCTGCCCTCCTAGTCACTTCTTCAGTTCAGGGAAAACATGGAAGTCACTCGGCGCTAGGTCGGGACTGTATGCCGGATGATCGAAAATATCGCATATTGCTCAAGGAGCCGGAGGGACGCCCGTACAGTGCTGCTGTAACCCACCGGTTCCTTGAGCAATTTCAAGGGGATATTTTCGATCACCCAGCATACAGTTCCGACCTTGCGCCGACTGACTTGCATGTTATCCCTGAACTGAAGAAGTGGCTAGGAGGTCAGTGCTTCCAAACAACGTCAAGACTCATTTTAACACATTGGCGGCAACATTTTATGAAGAAGGTATTGGAAAGCTTGTCCACAGGTACGACAAATGTCTCAATCTCCACGTGGGTATGTCGAAAAGTAACCATAAGTGTACATAACTTTTAGTAATAAAATCATTGTTTAATATGCACTTATCTTTTTGTTATGGCTAATCGGAGGTTGAAAACGTACTTAAAAACAGAAAGTGAATCTCGTATATATAAAACATCCATTAGGCCTATATTAACGTATCCTGCTGAAACAAGAGCGGAAACGGGCAGGACGAAAAAGCTAATGAGAACCACAGAATTAAGAACACTAAGAGCCATATTTCGTGAGACACTCCGAGATCGAACCAGAATCTCTGAAGTTCGAAACAGATGCCAAATAAAAGATGTGCGATGGACTAGGGCAAGAGGGCGAGATGGGATGCATATAAATCGGATGAACATTATGAGAATGGCAAGAATTGCACTCCAAAACATACCACATGGAAGGAGCCTACTTAGCCGACCACCAAATAGATGAAAGGAGAGTTGGGACTCCACCTCACAAGACAATGTCCAGTGTATTGAAGAAAAACAGGGGTTGTAGCTATGTAATAAGACCAATTGAGTTGCAATATTCATTTCCACAGTATTCCCACTATTTGCAATTTCATGGGCTTAGAAGCGCCTAGTTAGGTAGACAAACAATTATTCCGCTATTTGTTAATCCGCTCGAAAGTCCAGTTTTCCGCAAAGAGCAATCTCCCAGCCAGTTGCAGTAATTTGTCGCTAGATGCCGAGAGAGGTTTGGGTTTTTTAGAGTCCCTGTATATAGGATCTCTAGGGTTTTTCAGAGCCAGTAGCACTGGCTCTGGGTTTTTTTTTCGGAACAAGTGAAATGACGTTTGTAGATTCTGAACACGTTTTGTCTTCCTGGTGTATTGGAGGGCATCGGCCGTTATAATGTTCCCTAGGCCTTGGCGTATGAGTTTTCGAATTTGTGGAGATGTCAGGATTTGTTGAATCATTGATCAAGAAGTATTTTGACCCTAAACTGTGTGAGAATGGAATAACCTAGAAAGCACATGTTTGGTGTTGTGTGAATGATAGGGAAGATTTTCTGGAAAGGCGTTTTACTTCGTTTGTTATTTCGTGGTGTCAGAGCCGGAGTAAGGATATGTGAGGCCCAGGGCTAATTTTTTTTAGAGGCCCCATTCCCACTTATGCAACGGGTACAAAGGGATCTAAATTATTAGAAACCGCACTAGATTATAACCTTCGAATCTTTTCGAGGCCCCCGAAATTCGGTGGCCCGGGGCTACAGCCCCCTTAGCCCCCCCCTTAATCCGGCTCTGCGTGGTGTATGTTTTATCAGCCTTCACGGTACGGGTTACAAATTTTCTGTGAATGAACGCTTTCTGGAGTGGGCTGCTCGCATATAAGCTATGGGACGAGACCTGTGTGATACACGCTGGTAGAGGGACTGGAGGGAGCGTCGCAGGGGAAAGCCGTTTCCTACTGCAAGAAGTATCCGCTTCGTTGCAGGAGACAGCCGATTCCTCGCTGCGGAGGCCATCCAGTTTTGGTGGTTCCAATATGGAATTGCCCGGTTATTTTGTTATAAACTAAATTACGGTGTGTTGGAAATTCTTTTTATGGCTTCACCAGTAACCAGATCTGTATATTTTTTGTGTATGTATGTATTTAGCTTATTTTGACGCCAGCTAGAGCTGAGTGTTTTGTCCTGGACTAAGTAACATATCACTGTATGTCAATTTTTTTTAAATTAATATATAAATCAACAATCAGAACAATGTAATTATATATATAATACATATGTGAGTTCTATGAGCTGATCTGATGGCTATTGGCGTGAAGGGATAGGCTCAGCGGCTTTACCCTGCGTACTTCAATGGTCGATTGTCAGGTCACGGGGCGATTTCTTTTTCAGTCTTTTGAAGGCTGGCACTTCTAGTAGGATTTCAATAGATGGGTTTGGGTGCGCCATCAATCGATTGTGATGTGTAGTTGCACGTTTTTGGATTTCTTCTTGAACACGTGGGATTTTTATGTCAGTATGAAGGGTAAGGTTAGTTACGTACCATGGTGCGTCTGTGATTTGTCTTAAAATTTTTGACTGGAATCTCTCTATTACTTTCAAATTGGACATGCTCGAACATCCCCATAGCTCCAGACCGTATGTCCAGATTGGTTTGATTATTATTTTATAAATTAGGAGTTTGTTTTCAAGGGAGAGAGGAGATTTCTTGCCGATTAACCAGTTTATCTTTTTTATTTTAAGGTCCATTTCCTTTCTTTTTTTTGTTATGTGTAGTTTCCATGTTAATTTGTTGTCTAGATGCAGACCTAGATAACGTGCATCTTGGGCATGCGGTATCGCTATGTTATTAATGTAAACCGGTGGGCACTGTTGTCTTCTTAGCGTAAATGTAACATGTGTTGATTTGCTTTCGTTGACTTTTATACGCCACTTACTTAACCAGTTTTGCATAAGATTTAAATGATTCTGAAGTTGCTGTGAAGCAGCTGCAATATGTCAATTTAGAGCTAAGTGGGTGGTAGTATCACCTTTTACAAGTGTTTCCCAAAATATCCAACGAATTACATTTGTAGACTGGGGAAGTAGTCCCAGTATTTCTTTTGGGAATAAAAACTACTATACAGATATCTGAATGCGAGTTCAAACGCGGTATAAAATTACATTGCCAAATGTGGAACGTTGTATCATTAATATTCATTAAGGAAGAGGGTTGCTTCTAAATTATTTAATGTGGCTACTTGATTAATATTATCTGAACCAGTTCATAATTTTAGTAAAGGTTTACTCAGCGAGGCTGCGTTTACGTTTTGACACACATACACCTTGTCACGTTGCATGACTTGTGATATAATTATGTGATACTGTTATGGTTCAATTGCGCCTCTTTTTGATTTGGAGATCTGTAGTATTTATTTCGTATTGTTACGCATATTTTCAGTCTGATGTCTTTGGTACTCAGTTTGTATTTCGGGTACTAGCGCCACGCCTACTTCCTTGATCTTACTGCGAATGTTTGACATAGCTCGCAATTGTTCGGAGCGTTTCCTTTTTCCACCTCGCTCGGCCAAACAGCATGAAGAAGGTTTAGCGGAATAGGAATTTCGGAGGATTCATGGACTGCCGTTGGTTTATCTGTATGATGTTTGCCTACGCTTCTTGAAGCCGTTTCAAGCCCCCGAATTTCGTTATGAGGGAAGTTCAATCCCAGGCCATTTGGCGGAGTACGCTACCGAGTGTTTCCCACATGCCTGGAATTTTGTCCAGCGTAAGTAGACAGTTTCCTTCGAAATGCATTATATTTCTTGTATGCTGTCGTGGACCTTTTGCTCCCTTATAGTAGCCAATGCCGGAGGGCGGATCTGGGCATTAGTTACAGCTAGGGTCATATCCTCTACGTGTGGATGCTTCAGGCGATTTTGGGCTGCATTGGCGCACGAAATGTTAGCAAACGTCATTGGGAGCCCGGGTCAGGGACGTGACTCTGTAAAGTCACATAGGAATAACCTTTACTGTACTATTTGCCTGTCCGTTTATAAGAGAGTATCGACAAGCAAATACCTGAGTATATACCTAGGCCAGAAAATGTCCTTCAACAGGCACATAAAGACAGTAGTACAAAAGGCTACAAAGACGATCGCCACATTTAGAGAGTATATGCATAAAAATGGGGGGAAATAAGGAATTCTATGAAGATAATAGATCACGCAATTATACTGATTTTCACCTGTGGCATATGATGTGGGGTCACAGACGCGAGAACATTAGCCAGAGAACCACCCCTACATCTCAAAGTAGCTGACAAACTTATCAAAAGGGAACTGAGGGAACATCGCTCAACCAAGCTGAATAGAAGACTACTGGAAAAAAAATTAGACAAATAAGACAACGCTCTACGTAGGAATTAATGACATCACAATGGAAGATTGGCAAGAAGAATGGGAGATAAGCACTAAAGGCGAAAGTACATACGCGCCCTTCCCACGAGTCACAACAATAGCCAGAGCAGACTCAACTCTAGATAAAAGAACAGTATGCATACTAACGGGGTACGGAGAAATGAACGTGCAAAACACAGAGTAGGCAAGAGAGAGAACCCAAACTGCGACACATGTTCAAATCAAAAAGACGACCGTGTTCACAGGGTTCAAAGCTGTCCAGTATATAATGAAGCTAGGGACCACCTAATAAGCCTGACGCAGGAATGGCCGCTTGAACTACATGAGCTAAAAACAAATTGGCGATACACCACGAAACCATCCAAGCGGCGCTAGCACAATTCGTAGAAGAAGACAACAGAAGAGGACGGAATCCACAACTCTGATCAAAATCGAGCAGTAAACTACATGAACTACTAAAGGAAAACGTAGGATTAATAGATTTAGGAAAATGTACTACTTAATCTGAATGTACTTATCTTATTCGTCATCCATTTATACATAAGCTCGCTAACTTTGTAAATAAGTTTCATTCGCATTAATCTTCATTGTAAGCTTATCAGATAGATTTAGGGTAACTTAGTTAGCAAGAAAACCCAAAACGCAAAATGGAATAAGGATAAAGACAAGTAAAGTAGCAATGGAGAGGGTAATTTAGGTTAGGTACCTCTGTAGCAATTAAAATGTATCAATTGTAATGGTTTACTGCCCACAGCAATTCTGATTGCCTAATTAACTAAATGAATAAAGTCAAAATGACCACAGAACTACATATTTTATTTATTGCAAGATAATAAGTACTTTACATTAATAAATGCATTTGATGTGAGCAGTAACAACTAATAATTTGAAGGATAAAAGTTAGCATGAAATAACGCACGTTTCCGAAGGGTTACGTTCAGAGCTTCAAATATGATAAATGGTCAGAAGGGCCAATGCATTTTAATTTGTAACTGACGGATTTGAGCTTAATTACGTCAAACATAATATGAATAAAGTGATGCAGAATGACTTTTTAAGTACAGAAAGTATATGGGCGTTAAGTAATAAAGGTGTATAAACCAGAAAACGGCAAATTAGCCGAAAGGTAAACGAAACAGTGCTAGCAAAATAATAATTGCGATAGAGCAATGAAAAACTTAAGGCAACCGATCGAAAAACAATTAGTGAGACGCTAAGGGAACTCAAGGGTATGAGTGCATTATAAGCCAAAGTGATTATACACGTTATATACTTCAAAATTTTATCAATTCGTCAAATATAGTAAAATTCATATGTATGCTGACGATACGCAGGTTTATTATTCTTTTCAGCCCAAGTGTTTTCACCGGGCATTGGAGGAAATAACAATTGATTTGAATAACTTGATTGGAATGTCAACCAAACATGCATTACAGCTGAATCCTTCTAAATCTTGTGTACTTCTTTTTGGTAGAAATTCTGATTGTGAGAGTGTAAAACCATTAATACAATTATCAATTAACGGGTCGAGCATATTGTTGAAAGACAGTGCTAAAAATTTAGGCATGGTCCTAGATAATAGTTTTAGATACAGAACTTATGTAAATAAATGTATCCAAAAAGCTTATCTGAATCTAAAGCTATTATATCCACACAGAAGGTATCTAAGTGAAGCACACAAAAAAATGTTGTGCGATGTTTTGGTACTTTCGCAATTTTCATATTGCTCAGAAATATATGCTCCATGTTTAGATTATGATTCTTCTATGCGAATACAAAGAGTTCAAAATTCTTGCTTAAGGTTTATTTATGGCATTCGAAAATTCGACCATATCTCACATAAATTAGTAGAAGCCAATTGGCTAAATATGGAGAACAGGCGTTTATTACACACAGCTTCCTTATATCACAAAATAATAATTTACAAAAAGCCGCCATACCTATATAACAAAATAGAATTTCGAACTGATGTGCATAATCTAAATTTAAGATTCAAGGGTCTAATTACACCTCCGCAGCACAAATCTTCTCTCTTTGAACGATCGTTTCGGTATAATATTAGCAAAGTTTACGATAATTTACCAAATTTTTTGAAAAATACATCTTGTACAGCTTTCCGAAAACATTATCTCAAATATCTTTTATCGGAATAGCCTTAAGTGTGCCAAGACAAGTTTCTAATTAATGGCAGTTAGTTTCTTGTGTTCATATGAATCTGCTACCATCAGGTTAATTTTTGAATTTTATTTAAGTCATTTATTGCTTTTATTTAGGGTTTAGGAATTACATTTTAAATTATATTTTCAATATCCTCAAGGTCCAGTTGAAAAACGGTATATCTGAACTGCGCCTTGTGATTTTCGATGTAAACTGTGTACTTAATTTTAAGTTTGATTTATGTTTATTGTAATATGTTTTATACATCGAAAATAAAGCCATTATTATTATTATTATTATTATTATTTAAAAGCAGAGCAAAGTGTAGTGACATTTATTCCAAGAAAACGGCAATTTTAGTAGTTAGGCAAAGATATGACATCAAAACTGTAGTCCATAAAGTCAAACATGTTATCAATCCTAATTTCTTTTATAAAATTGAAAATATAGTTGCTAAGTGACGAGACAGTCTTTTGTTTATTATTACCAAACAAGCTTGAAAATTTTGTGCTGGGGGCAGATTGAGCTCTACATTTTATCGCATTAAATTATAAATAAAAAGTCTTTTGTAATACCAGCTGTGTATAAAGTTATGCACCAGTATTAAGAGTTCCAAATGTAGCAGTTTAGCTAGCAGCAAGATTCGTCCAAGTGCGAGTAACTTCGGGGGCCCATCTCCAGAAGTAAGCACCATCGCCCAGCAAAAAAGTGTCTATTACGTGTAGAGAGGACCTTCAGGAGTCCGCATTGTAGACATTTTAACCAACAAGCCTTTCCCAAGTGCGTAATTCCCGTGGAGTCATTGGAAAGTGTATCCAGCGTCCGAAAGGTCTTCGATTAAGGTATGATTTCACAGGAAGACCTTGCAGCAGCGCTATAAATCGCGGGGTCCTTCAAGTTCAGACTGTCTACGAGGTGCAGCACCAGGTTCCAGTTGTCCAGGTCCGTCTAGTTACGAGCAATTTAGATAGCGTCCTTAGAAAATGCGTGGTGACGCGGAATTTTCAGTTATTGCTGGATGCAGAACAAAAAGCAATCGCGCGTGCGTTTTGACGTCACATTACAAACTAAACGAGGTTAGCAGTGGCTACGTCACAGCATTAATCGTATTTACCTGATGCTTCCTTGCCATTTTGGTGTTTAAAATTCAATTTTACGCTGTTTCTTGTGACCACAGATCATTTTGTTGAGGCAGGTAAATTTAGAGGTTATAATTGTCAGATAGAAATTGTGCATTTGTCCTAATAGCCAAGGTAAATTGGCATAACACGAGTTATTTGTCATACAAAGTTTTTCTTAATTTTATGAACCTGAGTTAAGATTGGTATTGCGGTTGGGACGTAAAAGTGACCACACGCGCGTGTAAAGTGCCGATACAAATTCCCAAGAAAATTGGGGTTTATCGCATGGTAAGCGAGCACATGAGTGAAAAAAAGTGACTAATAATTTGTGAAGTGGTAAGAACAGATGAGTGGAGTGTAATTTCCAGGGGAAAGTAGTATAAATAACTAAATTCGAAGTGTACGGAGATCAGCGGTAATACGGAAAACGGATCTTAAATAGCCACGTAAGTAATCAGCTAAGGTCAAGCGCTGTGAACAGCTGAGTCGCGATGAAGAGCAAAGTCCGCGCACAAAAATGAACCGGGACAGCGACGGATCGTCGACCGATGACGCCAGAAGAAAGCGAGAAGCAGGACCAGAAATGTTTAATCGCAGCAAAAAAGTAATGAGAACCCCGGATATAAAAAGCCTAAATAAGGAGGAAAGCACAGAAGATTTAAAGGAACTCAAGAAGATGATGGTATAGCAAATGGGAGAAGTCAAGGAAATAAGAAAAGAGCAACAAGAATACAGAAAGGAAATTAAGGAACTGAAAGGCGAAAATCGAAAACTAAGCGAAAGAGTGAAGAACTTGGAAAACAGATTGCATTTAGCGGAAAAACGTGAAAAGAAAAACAACATAGCTATTAAAGGCGTGGCATTCCTTGACCAACTAATGATACAAGGAGTACAGAAATTTTTGAAAGGCGAAATATGGGTAACAGCCAACATCGTCGAAGTACGAAGAGCAGGGGCAGTTGTAATTGCAAAACTGGAAAAATGGGAAAAAAATGCAGACAATGAAAAATAAATCCAAACTAAAAGGCACTTATAAATTTATTGACGACGATCTAAGCTGGGAAGAAAGACGAATACAAGCGAGTCTCCGAAATATTGCAAGAATTGAAAAAGGAAAAGGAAATGAAGTAAAAATAGGTTATGGCAAAATTTTCATAAATAACGGTCGGTGAATTTGGAATTCTAGTAAGGAGGGATCATGAAGCACGTAGAACAAACCATTGCAAAAAACTAGTAAAGAAATCAGATCAAGGAGAAAGTACGATGACTTCGGCGAGACGTAGGTTAAATGAATTACCAAATATTATCTATAAGAATAAAATTCAAAAAAACAAAAAAGCAGGGAAGAAGGGATATAACACTTGGTACATGGAACGTACTTAGTCTTGAGGTGCCTGGTAAGATACAGAATTTACTAAAAGAAATTAAAAAATATATAATAAATATTCTCGCCATCCAAGAATTAGGGTGGAAAGAAAGCGGCATAACATATGTAAAAGACTACACAATATGTTACAGTGGAGGAAAAAAAGGACAATTTAGTGTCGGCTTTATGATACATAAAGGGTACAGAGGTGTTATAACATAATTCGTGCCAATAGATGAAAGAATAGCAATCTTAAAGATCAAGGCGACATTTTGTAATATAGTACTGGCTAATGTGCAAGCGCCAACCGAGGAGAGCGAAGACGAAGTGATAGAAATGTTTTATGCAAAACTAGAGAACGCTATGGATAAAATATGGAATTATGACGTTAAGGTGGTAATAGGGGACTGGAATGCCAAAGTGGGAAGAGAACAGGTGTACATACCAACTATAGGGAAACATAGCCTACACCACACTAGTAACGATAACGGAATGCGACTGATAGATTTCGCTAGCGGGAGAAATATGGTGGTATCTAGTACAATGTTCATACATAGGACCGCACATAAAGAAACATGGATATCACCGGACAACCAAACCAGAAATCAGATACATCATGTAGTAATAGACGCACGACACCCTAGCAGTATCCTGGATGTAAGAAGTTATAGGGGGGCTGACTGTGTTACAGACGACTTCTTAGTAAAAACCAGATTCAGACAAAGAATAACATGCGAATATCAAGAGAAAGCAGTGAATAACCAACAACTAGATATCGAAAACCTCAGAGAGAGTAATGAAACAAGAGAAAAATATAGCAATACGTTACAAGGGAAATTTGAAATGATGAAACGAAAAGAGAAGAAAGATAAAATGAATAGAAAAGAAATAGAGGAATTTTGGGTAAACATAAAAAGAATACTGACCGAGACCACCGTAGAGATAGTAGGAAAACGTAAAACGAATAAGGGGAAAATGGTACGATGAAGAATGTGAGAGAGTAATTGCCGAAAGAAATGAAGCAAGGGTAGAAATGCTAAGGTACATGAATGATGATAAAATAGAAAACTTTAAAAACAAAAGAAAAGTTGCTAACCTAAAATGTAGAGCAAAAAAGAGAAAATACGAACAACGGAGAATGGAGGAAATGGAAGAAGCAGGAAGGGGACAGAATACTAGGAGCTTCTATAAAGAGTTAAAGAGACAAAAAGCCGGGTTCTAACCAAGAACAGTGCTCTGTAAGAGTGAGGAAGGAAAGTTGCTGGGTGGTAAACAAGAAATAATGATAATATGGAAGGAGTACTTTGAGAAGTTATTGAACCCAGCACAGGATAAAGTGTACCCAATAAATGAAAGATGGGACGACCGGGACGAAAAAGACTCAGTAAACCCACCGACAAAAGAGGAAGTAGACCAAGTGATAAAAATACTAAAAAATTGCAAAGCTCCAGGCATGGCGGCGGAAATGTTTAAATACGGAGGACTAGCGGGAAGAGAAGCAATGCACTCCCTAATAGAAAACATTTGGAAACAAGAAACAATACCAGAAGAATGGAGTACGGCAGTTATATGCCCTATATTTAACAGAGGAGATAAAGCACTATTTGATAATTATAGGGGCATAGCCTTACTTAGTAAAGGATATAAGATGATAAGCAAGCTCATAGAGAGGAAACTAAACAGCTGGATGGAAAATACAGTGGGCGAATACCAGTGCGGGTTCCGAGAAGGTAAGGCAACTACCGACCAACTATTCATGATCAGTCAGATTCTCGAAAAAATCTGGGAATTTAATATAGACGCGCACGTGTTCGTAGATTTCAGGCAGGCCTATGACATTATAATAAGGTCGAAACTGGTCAAAGGATTGGATGAGTTTGGGGTACCTAGAAACTTAATAGACTGGTGAAAATGTGTCTGTTGGAAACGAAAACTAAGGTCAGAATACAAGGACAACTGACAGAGAGCTTTATGATAAGTAATGGATTGAGGCAAGGAAATGCAATGTCAACGACGCTGTTTAACTTCGCTTTGGAAAGGATAATAAGAAACGTTCCCATCAACCCGGGAGGAATAATCTCTAATAGGCAGTGTCAACTATTGGCATATGCCGATGACATCAGCATAGTAAGTAGAAAAACAGACGAACTGAAAGAGATTGTCAAATATATGGAGGAAGCAGCAGATACTCAAGGACTCAAGATTAATATATCTAAAACAAAATATATGATTAACACAAAAGATGTAAACAGATACAAAAATGTTAAGGTAATTATAGTAAACGAAAACCGGTATGAACCTGTTAGAAATTTCAAATACTTACGCTCCATAATTAACGAAAGAAACGATATAGAAGAGAAACTAAAGGCCAGAATTTCGGCGGGGAATAGATGTTACTTCGGGCTAAGGGATATAATAACCTCGAAAAAACCTCAACTAAAAATAAAATAAAAGTGTACAAAACTGAGATAAAACCGGTAGTGACTTATGGGGGGGATCTTGGTGTCTAACACAGAACGAGCTTAAACAACTAGACACGTGGGAACGTAAAATATTAAGAAAGATATACGGGCCAGTGTATGAGAACGGTTTGTGGCGCGTCCTAACAAACAGTGAAATCAGGACACGGTACGGTGAAGCAAGCATATATAACGAGATTAAAAGCATGAGGGACCAAAGAAGATACTGCAAAGCAAACCGGAAGGCAGGAGAAGCAGGAGTAGACCGAGACTAAGATGGATGGAAGAAGTAGACAAAGACCTAAGAAAAACTAGAGTTACCCAATGGAAGCAGAAAGCAGCTAACAGAAAAGAGTGGAAGAAAATTGTATCCGATGTCAAGAATGAAGAAGATTAAAACCGCCCCTTTGGCAATCACGCCAAAGGTTGAGGCGCGAGTGACGACCGCATCTTGTAAAACAGCAGCCTACAAAACCTTTCGGGAGGACATGGCCCCTTGAGGACCGTAGCGCCAAGGAGTAAGTAAGTAAGAGTTAGGATTTGTTTCATGTTCATCGGAGCTAATTTATTGCAAATAGATAAAATAAGGAATGAGCAATAAACCATTTATTTGTGGTAACTATTATTGCACTCGTTTAATTTGCCTTGAGTTTAAACGGCAATTCTCAATTGAAATTTAACAATTATAAAGTGTAGTATCCCTTGCTATAAATTATTTTAGTTAAAAACCCTATTACTATATTTTAAACGGCGAAGGCTATTGCACAATATTACATGAATAATTAAGCAACCAGCTGTGAGAAATTACTGGCGGTCGTTTTTTTATATAAAGCAAGCTGAAGAAGAAGAAGACGGTATATGATTTGTGTCCAGAATATGGCCATTTTCATTAAGGGTAAAAGCCTGAGCAATGTGTAAAATATTACTTTTATCTAAGTAATACTTCCTGAGTCAAATATAGAATAAAAATTATTTTTTAAAGTGCTCATTTTGTATATATTTGACCGAAATTATATTCGGTTTCGAGCAGGCACACATTTAATCAGCAAAAAAAACGTCTTCCTCCAACAAATTGTTTTAAGCTATAAGTACTGCTAACAGACAGATCGACAGACAGAGACAGAATTGGAACACAATCTTTTCGTTATCTAGGGACCCTGAAACTTAAAGACCTGAAGAATTCTAAGAAGCTTATTTTTCACAACCACAATACTTCTTCGTATTAGGCGCGGTACATAAAAATCATAGAGTAGTTTAATTAAACGGACAAATATCTGAACCTCTTCTCTTCCCTATTCACTTTGAAGATGAGTTAGTTATAAACGAATTATACGAGATTTAAAAATTGAAGACAGTTTAGTTATTACAGTTGTGCGTGCCTTGAAGCAGCATGTTTAGAACTGAATTTAATTTTTTATTTAACCATTTCACTATCTGCTATGGTTGTGGAAGTCGCTATTTGGGCAATGAAAAAAACAGCCTGTACATATTATTATACTGTAGTATGTAATTTTGGTGGTTATAATTTTGAACTAACCTTGCTTGGCTTTGCTGCTTTTATCAAGTATGTGTTTTGTTTGTATAAACCAAGATATAGGAGCAATTTCCTTCACTTGAAAGTCAATAACCGTTAGCTGTATATATAGCGGCCTTCGTTGTTCCTTTTCTTTATGGCTAGCGCTACTGCTACCAAGGTTGCTGACGCAAGGTCAATCGGTCTTTTACTTAATTAGGAATTACCGGTTTAGCTGATATGGGTAAAACAGCGTCTTTGACCACTATGAAGTTTCACTGAATTAAATTATAATAATCTACAACGCGTCGTAGACGTGCTTGTGTAGCCACAACCACTTTACATCCTTAATTGTATACACGCGATATGTTTCGAGTGCAATGCGGTCTTACCAAAGCAGTAAAAGTGTTCGGGGATTATCTCGGAATAAAAAGATTAAATAACCACTTCGACCCTATCAGTGCATCATTACTGGTGAACAGTCCAATTGTAAATTTGAATTGTGCCCGTTTGTTGATTCATAACAGTGCTCCAACTGCAAGCAAGATGAACTATTTAACTATATCTCACGAAGTCAAAGTGCCTGTGCTTGGATATGGAACTTGGCAGGTGAGAGATTTAATCTACGAGGGGCCTTCACAAAGTGTTAGGAGTTTTGTTGTAAAGAATAAATTTGTGTAATATTACAGCTTAGTTTTTCGACAAAACCACTATTAAGTCTGGAATTACAAGCGTTCTAACAATGAATATAATTTTTGAATTTTTTTATTACCTTGGTCGTGAATTTTTGTATGCCTTTAAAAAAGCTTAGTGGGCTTTTTTATCCACTTTTCACTTGACAGACTTAAAATACACATCTCGTAATGTTTTTCATTGGTGTAAACAGATGGAAGTCGCTAGGAGACACGTCCGGTGAACAGCATTTCCCATCAAAAATCCGCCAAATCACTTTTATTTAGGCGAGAAATGTGTGGCTTTGCGTTGCCTTGAAATAAAGGTTAAAAATGCAGATTTCCTAGTCATAGGATCATAGGGATTAGCAAAATGGTTCAGCAAGCAGATCAGAATGATGCCTGTCTTTTATTATCGAACCCTTTTAAAGGTAGCCTATGAGGTTTACCTATGCCATGGATATCCCAAAATACAATTATCGTTAGCTTTACCACTGAAGGTACGGCATGTGTTTTGGTAGAAGCTCAATCTTTTGGCCATCCCTATTCTTTCCCAGGTTTTACTTGTGGTTTTGCACTGTCTGCCTATTTATACTCTTATTAGGTCTGCATTAATTTCTGATCAGCGCAAGGCCGTAACTAGATATAGGCCTAGTAGGCTCCCGCCTACAGGCGCAGGCGACAAGGGCGCCAAATCGCCACTGTAAAAAGGTATTTCTTTCGTACTAATAAAAAACAAATAAACAAGTACTAGTCAATTTTATAAATAAGTTAATTTCTAATATTAACGATTTTAGTCCAAATAATGCTAATTATAATAATGCGAATTGCTCCCGATCTGGTCGATACATTACATTGCCTTGTGCAATTTGCAAAGAAAATGTTATTTGTCTACCAGATTGTAACAGCGTTTATTTTATAATTCTCACGTATATCAATCAAAACATTAGAATTATTAACTTGTTAGCTCACCGCATAGGTAGGTGGCCTTATTCTAATTATAAAAATGATTCCATTTTTAAAACAATGTAATACAGCAGTGGCGACAAACTAACTTAAATTTTAAACAACTGTTATAGCGGGTTTACTGATTGCACATATTACAATACATATACATTCACTGCGTTGGGCTCATCGCTGGTACAGTGGCCCATTCCAACAATCAGCAGAACACCATAGACCGATTTTGAGAGCTTACTTGTTCCTTTACTATAGTATTTTTCCTACAATCACTTTGCCGCTAGAATTTGCTCAATTTAAGATACCACTGCGACTCTATTTAAGATACTTCTGCGACTCTACACGGTGACAGCTTTTATTAAAAAAAAAGAATTATCGAAATCGGCATGATGCAAGGCTCATACTACGTTCCAATAGAAAAAGCTTCACGTTTTAAATTTATTGATTACTGCAAAACAGTGTGGCAGTGTGGCTGCGAATACAGAACCTTATTCTACGTTTATATGTTACTACGCATAATATAATTATTTGTCTATATTGTATTATGTTAACATGTTGATATGTCTTTACTAGCTTTAAGCGACCACATAGGTGGTCATATTCTAATTAAAAGAATTTTTGCATTTTTTTAAATTGAATTGTACATAAAAAAGTTGCAAAAGAAAATGTTTTCAACGTCTTTAATACAGAAAGCGCGCTGCAAGAAAAACAACTTTTGCTAGATCGAATTATGGTTGAACTTCAAAATTATTTACAGAACAGGTAAAAAATTCCTTAATGCTGCTAATAATACAGAAAAACTTACTAATGCGAATTACATGAATTTAGAAACTAAAAAAACATTGCTGTCATTGGGATTTGAACTTGCGTTCACTGATAAATGCATATGCTTATCGTTGCGCTATAAATGACGCAGTGGCGTTCCGATTTTGGGAGACATACGCCCTATCGGTGCCGATGAAATGGTGACGCAGAGACGCAGATACACCGTATGTTTATACAGGGTGGATAAAAAAACGTCTCTAAGTTGGGCACCGTATAGCTCCCCTGCTAAATCAGCTAATGAAGTGAATGTCGGGATCATTGTCGAAGAAACATTTCAATTTAAGAAAACGTTGAGAGCAGTGCATATGCAAAATGGAGAGCCAATACAGCATATTTTTAAACCAATTGAAGTACTTTCTATAACTAGATTTTAACTACCTAAATAAGTACGCTCGTAAAAGCATTTTTTCAATGTACTTTTTAGTAAGTTATGCTTTTGTTATTTTTCGAAATAAATGATTTAAATTTCGTATGCATACTTTTTCGTTCTCTCTTTACTATCTCTCAAAATCTCAAAGCTGTATCTCTACTATAACATGAGATCGGGTCTCAAACAGAGGTCTTTTTTATCCACCCGGTATATAGGGATTTCTAAAATGTTCTACTGACTACATAATATGTACTTTTTCTAATTAGAATTGTGTTTTTTAATCTTGTTTTCTGTTCTCATTTTATTTGTGTTGTGTTTTGTTATTTTAACATTTCTTGTTTATTTTGAAAATTTTAAATAAAGATGTTGGGATTTGTTTTCGAATACCTACCTGTTTGTTTGAATACATACAAACGGCCATGAATCAACAGTCGCACGTCTGTCTTCCATAAGTAGTTCTTGGGTAGTAGCAATATTTGCGTTGTTAACTGCAATATTTGGTCGTCAATTGCGCTCATCATCTTCTAGAATCTTTCTATCATTCCTACACCTATCAACTTAGCAAAACTACACTAAGTTTAATAGTTTCCGAGACCTTAACACCTTCTTTTCGCAAAACGAAATTTATTGCACGTCGAGAATTTACAGCATCTTCCATGTTTCAAAATTTTGAGTAAACGTTTAAGCGGGTGCAGTACTAAAAACTGAACAACAAATTAAATTTGGTTGGGCTTGACATAATGGCATAGATGTTTGTATGCCTTAAAATCTAGGGTAGCATTCATTTGTTGTACGCTCCAGCTAACTCTCTAGAACTTTGTAAATAACCCTTCTACCTAATGCTATCGTATGTATTGAGGTTGTAACATTATCTGTGTGTATCGCATCGACATTGATCGATTCTGAATTATAGCTAGTAAGTGCTAAAATATTTGGGTTTTCTATATTGATAAGCGAAACTAAGACATAACCTATATTGCTATCATGACCTACTCTAATCTTTAATTTCTGTTGTATGACTACTATGCAGGTTAGGTAAAATTTTTATAATATTGATCACCACTACGTTTTTTAATTTTACACCAGGGACTGATATCGTATCTCCTAAAATAAGAAATTTCATTTGTAAACTCGAAAACGGTCATTCTATAAATAAGTGTGGCTTAGGCCCAGCGCCCACGGTGCGACTGTTTTGAGACAAACGTTGCAAATCAGTTGATCTTGCAACTCTTTTGTAACCTCGGCAACGTGTAGTAGTGTGGAACCGCACACGAGTCGATTCGAATGAAACTAGTTTGCAATCAGTCAAAATCGGTTGTACGCGACCATTGTTCCGCGGTCGCAGTTGCGTTGCAGTTAGAAGTTGCCCCGTTTTCAAGGTGTTTACCACGTGGTTATTTTATTTATTTCAAAATGGGTGATCAAGAAATTCGATAAAAAGCTATAAACTTTCTATCTGTTTGAGACAGTTCCTGTGCTGCTACAAACAGTCTAGAATTCAGAGTTCCCCTTATGTATGGATGGACCCAGTACTCCCTTTGTGTCTGCGGTATCGATAATAATCAATCATGTCTCCCTCATCTGATTCAGAATTTATCAATGCAAAAATTATTAATTGCACTGCTATGCCAACTGATTGAGACTGTTTCATAGTGAGTCGTATCCGTGTGCGTGCAGAAGTTTCATATTAGTTGTAAACTGGTTGCAGAGTAAACTAGTTTACAACCTTTGTCTCAAAACAGTCGCACCGTGGGCGGTGGGCCTTACAGTAGAATACAATTGCCAAAGAAGGTGGGGCTGTATTAGGTATGGGACCATGTTATAGTTGACTCTTCTCTTTTTCAATAAAAATCTAGTATTCTCCCGAGCCTTCAGGGCTATATGTATTCGGTATAACAAGCCGACTAGCTCAGAATGTAATGTAGTACTATGGGTCAGTGGCGGCTCTCTATAAGGAGCCAAGAGGGCATGGATCTACCATAACAGACGTGTCATTCAAGATTTTTTATTCTAAAAGAAAAAAAAAAGTTTATATTTTTCATCATTCTTCTCATTTTATAGCTTAAACAAAGCACGATTAAGTTTTATTTCATGAATATAAACTGTACGATAAGTCCTTGCTTTTACCTACGCATTGGAGTTAGATCAAAGCGGCTCAGACTTTCGACAGTTTATCGATTGTAGCGGGAAGAGCGGGAGAGAGGCGAAGAAGGCAGGTCCAAATATACGCTATTTAAGCTTGAATTGGAGCCACCTCAGCTTACGCCCATTCGAGCAGTCTGATCGCAGCTGCAATAAAGCGCATGTCAAGTTTCTGATTACTGGTGCTTACAACTTTCGCACGTACAGTAACTGATAAAGAAACGCCGCACCCGCTCAGTATATTCTGAAACTTCAGATTTACGAGACCAATTAAAGTGCCAGCTTACAGTATAATGAGTCATGGACGTTTTACGTCTACTTACTGATGTTGGCTTCCGAAAATTCGTCTTTTAATTTTCTTTTAAGTACAGTCGCGGAATTAAAAATCCGGGCACTTAATATGATTCAGTGTATATCTTACTTTACTTTACTTATCACGTTACCTGATGAAATTAAACAAAGTCAAAATAATTACTCGTATATGACAGCATGCCTCATTGTTTAACTGTCAATTGCTAACCTAGAAACGCAAAGCCCAATTTACATTACCCAAAAATTGCAAAAATCCTCTAAAAGACTCGCCCGGATTTTTAATTCCGCGACTGTACGTATGTTTAAATATTTAAAGGCCGTGTCTAATTCCGGTAGAAGAGGCGTTGGGGTTTTTGCAAAATAATTACAGTTACTTACGTAATTATGCTATGATCCATTTGATTATACTTTTAATTTACACTTAGGCATATCCTTTAATAACGGTGGAAATGTAATTTTTTCGAATATATTTAAAAGAAAAATGAAAGAGAGATATTCGATTGAGTTCATCGTCTTTATTAGCATGTAAAGTTTGGATTAGTTGCAGAATCATGAAATCACGATATTCGTTACGGATGACCGATGGAGAAGAAGAAATTTTGGTAACTTTTTACTGATACTATCTTTAGTCACTTCATATGTGAAACATTTAAATCTCGAGGTGCCGGAATCGGTATTTGTCTGTGAGGGGGTGGAAATACATTTTGCGTTCGGTTGGCTCTACCATCATCATACCTATATATAATAATCCAGAACATTACAGGCCGTGTTAAACGAGCAAAAGTACCATGGTTGCAATCGTACGTTTCTATTTTCGGGTTTTTGTAAACAAACTTTCCAGTACTTTTAATAGCGATATTATCACAGAAAACAATTACTTATTATGCCTATTGGTTGTGTTTTTTAAAACTACGTACACAGCTACAAACGTAAGTATATTTCGTTTATTAATAAAGGGGGTTCATTTCTGTCTTGCGGAACGCGCCTATAAAATACGTTTAAACAGACCCTTATTAGAAGGCGTGTCGAAGTTTCACTTGACGGTTGACAATGTTGTTATGACGCACTGCCACGATATTACATGTATTATTTATCGAACTTACGGCTTTTTATTTCATTTGCACCAAGAACAGTTATTTTGAGAGCTAACTTATCTACTTCGAAATGGTTTCGGTAAGTCATGATTTGAGTTCCAAGACTGATATCACATAACACATAACCTATAAATTATTTCAGATTGTAATTAATAATTATGTCTTTTAAAGTGATTGGGGATATTCAAACTAAAATGGAGAGAAGTACTAACACATCCCCAGCGGTTTAGCTGCACAGACTGGTACGAATATGAGCAAGTAGGTACCTAAATAGCAAATCTAAAACTTAAAATTGTTTTTTGTACAGGATTTCGTATGGAACTTGATGGAAAGCACTCGTACAAGGTATCGGTAGTTCAACAGCTGTATGCACATGATTTTAGACAACGGATTCAATATTGCCAATGGTTTATGTTAATTGCCTGTTAGACTGCACATTTATGTTGAAACCAGCTTGCACCGGCTCAAAGTTGGAGAATGGGGAGCTATGTCACGAAGGCGAATTATTGGCCCAATTTTTTTCCACGATACAATAAATGCAGAAAGATGTAATAATATTTGACAACCGTTTATCGAACAATTACACGAGAATGAGTTAAACGGCGAATATTTTCAACAGGATGGAGCTACAGCTCACACGGCCAATAATGTAACCCTTAATTATCTAAGCGAATTTTATGATGATCTTCTTATAACCCTTGGAGGATGGCCGCCGAGAATCCCGGATCTTGCGCCATTAGATTTTTACTTATGGGGACATTTGAAGAATAATGTACAGCTTACAGAATCTAGATTAACTCTCAAGGTAGCCCATGAAAGGCGCCGTGATCATATTTGACTTCACTGAATTGGCAATATGTGGAAAGATGTAATTGTCAAACATATAATGTTTGGTTATATTTTAAATGACAAGTAACCAGTAGCGGTGGGTAGAGGGATTTTGTTTGCGCAGTGACTAACGTCATATGACAGATTCTTTGTGTTTTAAAGTGTAAAAATTGCTGTTGCTGTTGATTCTGTGAATTCTGTTATTTTGCTATTGTTGCAATTTTTGTGTGTGTTGTTATTCTGTTGTGAAATGCGCCATACCACAATGTTCAGTACGCCTCTGATGTATTGTGTCATTTAGCTTAAATAATGTTAACAATTTAATGTCAATATGATAGATTTCAAAAGTGTTACCAATACCAAACTTGGAAGTTACTAGATTTTAATATTAGTTCCGATTTTCATCGCACTTCAATCTAGAATCTGTAAGCTGTACACAAAAACCATTTGCATAAGGGTCGATCCATATGAAGTAATCCAACTAAAATGTTTTTGGTTGTTTGACTCATTTTTTTTAAAATAATTATATGTTATTCCCATATACGTTGGCAGTTTAAAACAGGTCTTTTTTTTGCACTTTCGGTACTAAAGTTGGCACTTTAGTCACTTATTTCAGGGGCTAAAGTAGCTCATTTAATCCCTACCTAGGGACTGAAGTACCATATGATCGAAAACTTTTGACCTCTAGAGGCGGGTGGATTTTTTAAAATTTAATTTATGTTGGCAGTGATGAGTAAAGGTACTTAATAATATACCCTGTACATTTCTGACAGAATCACTCACCTTTTACAGGATGTTTAATACTGAACACAAGGTAGTGCTGTGTATGGAAAATGCAGGAAATTGTTTTGAACAGCTGTAGTTGTATTTGCCTTGTTTGAGCGGTTTTAGAAAATTCCTAGCTTTTGTTTTTTGTTACAATGTTTTAGCACAATCCACTCCAAAGATATTTAATTTAACGCTAATGTCTCCAAAGTCAAAAATTGGCACTCATTACTCAACGAAAATGGCCGCCGCGCATAAGCCGGTAGAATAAAAATAAAATAGGACATACTTTAAACTGCCAATGTATATCGGAATAACATATAAAAAAAAAAAAAATAACAAATGGTCAAGCAACCATAATTTGATCACTTCAAATGGATTGACCCTTAAACGGAAGATGATTTACGGAAAGTCTTTATTAACATGAGGAGGGTTAATTTGTGATTAGAAAATAATAGTGGTCATTTTGAGCAGTTATTTTAAGTTTTTACAAATATGTTTGCAGGTATATCAATGAAAATCGTACGACACTCATTAATGACCAATAGAAAAATTAGTTCACGAGCCGTAACCCAGACAACTAACAAATTTCTTGGAAATTTTTTGTAGGTAGACATTACTTCTTTTTAGGGTTTGTGTCGTTACGATTTTCTTACCGAATCTGCATTCGAGCATTAATTCATATCCGGAAATTATTTTTCGTGCATTTCAACAACGTCCTAATTTGTCCTCGCGTCCCGCTCGGGCAAATTAATACGACATTGTTGAAATGCACTCAAAAAAATTTCCGGAAAGAATTAATGCTCTTGTGAGATTATGTGTGAGAATTATTTTGTATTAAATTGTTTTGTTCTGATATATTTTTCTGCAATAATTATTGTAATATTACTTAGCATTCTGTCATTCACGTTTATTGTATTCAATTTTCCTATCGATTTGTTAATTACAGTTGTGCAATGCGCATCAAATTGGTTTTTCATCATTTTACATGAAAATAAGCTTCCTGTATCCTAAAAGCGTACACCCCTGTGGCTGCCACATTTTAGTTTTCCAAAACATTGTTGTCAATGCAAACACAGTGATCAAGTGATCTTTGGGCTTTTTTGATGGCTATGTACTAATGCGCGAATCTTTAAATGCGGCATGCGCTGCTGGCTACAGCTAGTTTACTATATTTCATAAAAAAACAGGAAATGAAAAGTCATAAATTACAATTTTTGGCTTTATTAAAATATTACCCACAATTTTGCTATTCTCACATAATTCAGTTGGAATTGATTAATATTATATAATAGCTAACATTAATTTTTAAAGTAAGAGACATGCGGCTTCAGTTAACACGTTTAAAAACACATATGACGCCATTTCTGTGTAGCTTAGGTACTGAAATTCCTATGCGTAATGAATAGTATATTCGGCTTCATTTAATATGTATAAAACACATATGCTATTTATATTCAGCTTTGGCAAAAAAAAAATGTATGTTAATTTCTTATTCACTTAATTATAATTTTTAGTTTTAGTTTAATGTTAAGTATCTCTTGTCAAACTTGTATAGGGCACATCAGCTTGTTGCTGCCTGTCCTAATTTCAATAATAATAATAATAATAATCTTGAATAAAGAGGCTAATTAACATGAATATGAGACACTAAATGAAAGGTACAAATATACCCAGTATCTATCTATAACAAAGCCCTTCTATATCAGCTCAAGATTACAGTTACCAGTAACGTGTAACTGAGCTTGACATAAAAAGAGAACCACAAATTAAAATTTTGCTCAAATTGTTTTTGTACAACTGTAACTTCTATTACGCTGCTGTCAAAAGCATTCGGGCAACTCCTAAAACGAATTTCTTAAGATGCAATTTTTAAATCCCCAGGCGTCATAATTTTACTACTTTGTGTGAAAAGGTTCCGCGCTGTACAGACAGAAGCATAGGCGCATCCAATTCCGTACGTATTGCATCAATAAATAAAAAAGAAGCTTGAAATATGTTGCTATTTTTGAGAGGCTCTTGTTTTACGCGAACCGCAGTAGACCGACGTTTTTACCCGTTTCCTTGCAGTACCGACTTTGTAAGCTCGTATAGGTTCTATTTATTGTTCTTGGTCTATTTATAGAATAGTTTGTTACTTAGTCTCTCTGTATATCCATATTGAAATGCAGTTTTCCTACCTGTCCTAAGGGAGATATTTTATCTCCTAAAATCACATGCCAAACTATTATTCCACGACTTTTACTAATTTATGATCTTGAAATTTGAAACAAAAAGAAATCATTTGGTGCTTAGGAGAATAAGGAGAACGTTAGATATTACAAATCCAGTATCCTCAATCGCTTTCTTATCAAACCAACGTATACAAGTCGACAAGCAGTGCCGGTTTTACATGGGTGCTATTGGGTGCTGTAGAACCGGGCGGTAAAATTATCTTGGGCGGCGCGCGCATTGCGCTAGTATAACCAGCGTACGTACATCAAGTAGAGACACTCATGCCAAATGTTGGAACTTGTCTAGAGTGCCTGGGACAGTGTCTTGGAAAATATTTCTGAGCTTGACTATCAGATTGCAGCACAAAGTTCTACCAATCGGAGCCAGTTTTACTGCCTTTGCTACCAATCATGATATGATCAAGTAGTGGCGCCTTCTGTTAGTATTATCGGAAAGTACCTTCCCAGGAGTCGTTCAAGGTCTTCTAAATCGGAATTTTGACATCAAAGGAACCAATAATAAGTGTCTCTACTTGTTTGATTTATGTACCCTGGTATAACTCTAGGGGTCACCTACGAAATTTGTATTACTCACACTCACGTCACTCGCACTTAATAAAGTTGGCACGACGACGAAGTAAGCATATTATCATGTCCGGCATTGTATATTTGTATATTATGTTATCAGGAGTAAAAGTGTTACTTTATGTGGTGAGATCGGACGCATTTGACGAGCGTAAGCGAGTCATACAAGTCCGGGCCTTGCACACAAAGTCACACAGGTTTGATGAACACGAACGAATCTCGTAGCATTTAAACAATCTGAGAATATATACCGCCCGGCCTTTAATTACTGGATGAATTGATAAGAATCTTTAAAAAGAAAATCTCTGTAAAGATATATTGGGTTAACGACCTAAAAACGATGTTTAGCGTTATAAAATTTTTAGCAACACTAGAGTTGGCATTTATGGGCAGTAATGAAAAGATAGGCGAGTATCATAATGGCAATTATTTGGGTGCCATAGAACGTTTGTCCGAATATAGCCTTTTTTTAGAAAGCCGTATAAGAGAACTTGCCAATCGTGGAAAGGGCACTGTTTCTTATTTATCCAAAGATATTTGCAATAAATTAACAGGAATCTTACACGTTTTTTACTGCATCTTCATACAAATGGAAGTCGTTATCTAAATATATAAGAGATTCTGAAAATGCGTCTCTTCTACCTAAGAGAGTTAACACTTCGCAGTGGTGATCACGATTTGATGCCACTGAAGCCCTGAAACACAGTTACGTATCAATAAAAAGATGCTTAGAACAAATATGTCAAGATAGAAAAGAAAAAGTGTTGTAAGAGTTGAAGAATTTTCTTCTGCCGAGAAATTAGATCTTCTTGAAAATGACATTCTTTTAACATTTTGGTTGCACATTTTACACCGAACTAATGATGAAAGTAAGGCTCTTCAACAAGAAAATATAAATATAAGTACCACATTCAACCTTTTATCTTCATTTGCCCAGTACTTTCAATATCGACGAAACGAGTTTAGTCAATATGAAATCAAACGAATAGCTTTAAAAGACAACGAAAACTGCATGGTACGACGAAGCACTAAAAGAAAAAGGCATTTAGGGGAACCAAATACAGAAGTTACTTTAAGAGTAAGACGTAGAGATAAAATGAGAACACAGAGTTACCTTCCAATTCTTGATAATCTTCAGTCTGAAATTAATCGTAGATCCCAAGTGTACAAAACATGTTCAGATTTGTTCGAATTTGTTTAATTTTAAAAAGCTAAATGATGAAGATATAGTATTACATGCACAAAAATTAAAAGATACATATATAGACGACTTAGACGAATATTATCCTGAAGAAAGTATTCACTTAAAAAGTTCTTCAACGAACTAAGTGATAAAGTTAAAGTTGAATCTCCCAAACATTAAGTGACATTGTTACATGAAAATAAATTAACATGTTCATTACCAAATATAAATGTATGCCTTCGTTGTTTTTTCGATAATGGTTACGAATGCTAGTGGGGAGCGTTAATTTTCCATGCTGAAACGGGTTAAAACCTATCTTCGAAATACAATTTCCCAAGAAAAATTCAATTCTTTAACCATATTATCAGTAAATTTGGACATTTTAAGGACCGTAGACACTAACCAGCTAATACAAACCTTTTCATATTTAAAAGCAAGAAAGCGACTTTTGTAAAACTGAGTAAAACTCTTCTGCTGTATTTTATTACGAATGTGACCCAATGTTTAAAAATGTTATTTCGTTTTTATATTTTTTTTCTTACCATAGTCTTATAAATAAAAAGCAACTGTTACGATCTCACAACTCAATCTCTTAACACCTTTACTTTAAAATGAGACGCCGTGTATTTAGTAGAAAACTATATTAAGCAGCTATTACAATTGTTACTCCACCACGTCTTATAACAGAATGAATCCTATCCTAATACTCCAGTAGCAGTATCGGCCGGCTGGAACGTGCTGAAACCGTCAACATCCAACGCCAACCCATACGGGGCCCTCCCGTCTCGACAGCATGTGTAGACATATCACTGCTTCCTGGAATATTCCCTAACATTCGGCCATCCTGTAGATATTATTCTGTCCTCAGAATAACAATTAGTCTGAAAAGAATAAACTTATTAAGCACAACACAAACATCTGTGCATGCATCTAAAGACTTCCCTTTTCTGTTTTTTCCTTTCTAAAGTAGTTTTCGTGGGTACTGCTGTGAATCAGACTCAACCATTCATTGAATATTGTCATAGCTTTCTTACATTTTGAGACGTGTGCATTTTTAAACTGCTCATGCATTGCTAGTCATATGCTAGCCAAGTTTTGAGGTATTGTTAGTCGTCTACTAACCGAACTGTTTGCATTGCTATAGTTACTAGTCAAATTTTGAGGTATTGTTAGTCGTTTACTAACCGTGTTATTGCAACATTGTTAGTCGTCTACTAACCGTACTGTTGCATTGCTAGTCATATAGTTACTAGCCAAATTTTGAGGTATTGTTAGTCGTTTACTAACCGTGTTATTGCAACATTGTTAGTCGTCTACTAATCGTACTGTTGCATTGCTAGTCATATAGTTACTAGCCCAAGTTTTGAGGTATTGTTAGTCGTTTACTAACCGTGTTATTGTTGCAGTTTTGCTGATCCTTTATCAGCCGTAGCCTGGTTTCTTCGCCTCATACATTTATTTCATTAAGCTCGTCAGCTTGGTTGAGTCCGATTCAAGAGTTAGAGAAATCATGATTTCTCACCTTTAAGAACAATCCAAGGCTTGAGTTTATCGGCTGCCATTACAGTCCTTGCTTGACTACGGCCTTCTCTCAAGTCCACAACTTCATACCGATCGTTTAGTAACACTTTTGTTACTTTAAATGGACCTTTGAACTTCGGAAGCAACTTTTTGCTACTTCCAGTTTGGGAATGAACACTGAATAACATTACCAATTGTCCTTCCACATATTTAGGGAAAGCAGCACGAGCCTCGTCAAAACGTATCTTTTGTTTCCTCTGATCGTCGGTAATTCGTTCATTAATCGATTTTCTTAAATGCTTTAAGTTTACACGACTTAAGTCTTTCTGAATGCTATTCAAAATCTGCGATTCAGACACATGACGTGGTTGGTAACCGGCTAAAGCTTCCAAAGGGGACACGCCGGTGGCTTGATTATAGGTGCAATTCATTGCACTCTGGACTTGTTTAACGAACGTATCCCATCTATCTTCGGGGCTTCCAGCTGACGTGGTAGCTAAAGCATTAAGTATCGTTCGATTATACCTCTCACATTGCCCATTGGCACGAGGCGTTGCGACGGCGTTCAGTATGTGTTTCACCCCATACGTGTCACAAAATACTTCAAACGTTTTTGAAGTGAAAGCTGTTCCACGATCGCTTATAATTCTAACCGGTGCCCCAAATAAAGACATAACGTTCATGAGCGCCTTCGTAACATAGCGTGTACTTGTGTCTTTGACTGGTTCGATTATAACAAACTTTGTAAAACCGTCTACGATCACCAATACAAATTTTTTCCCTCGTCTACTGGTTACAAAAGCACCCAGATGATCCACATGTATCGTGTGGAAAGGGACGGGAACCTTTTCAATCGGGTGCAGTTCACCTTGTTTCCTTCCCGAAGAGTGTTTGTAGTACTGACACTTC